>CM076573.1:143435274-143624047 GCA_034641835.2 Pinus albicaulis
CCAATAACAATACGACACGAAAAACAAATTCGTATGGCCATACACTAGACATAAGAAAACTGAAAATCAAGTGCAAAAAAATCACAAAGCATTGAAAACAAAAGACTAGCAACAAGCACCATAACTCAATCCCCATGGATTCCCAATGTTTCCAAGGGAAAGCTCAACCCTAGCCTTCTTCAAGATTTCATGGCAATCTCTTTTCCATGCAATCCCCTGCATCATACTTCCATAAACATATAATTGTCAATGCGTAAATAAACATAGAAATATATTGGTTACCTTACCTTGTTTTTCCAAGTGCAACCTTGTAACTTAACACGTACATATATCATCTCTCAAGTGACTCCAGTTATTTAAAAAATCCAGTGATAATTAGAAACCAATTGTTATACATTTCAAATACATGTTCATGAATATAGCACATATCCACATAGTATCAGATGAAATCAAGGTTAATAAGGCTTTCTAAATTTATGTAAAGCACTCGTTTGTTTGGAATTTTCATTTCCAAACGTAGCCAAAGGAGTTCTCACCCAATTCCTTTCTGTTTCCTTTTACCTTGCTTCAGTTGAGTCTTAATATATGCTATCACATCATCCAACTATGAGTTATGTAAACAAATCAAGTGCTACCTTGTCATGCTATTACCAACCATGTTTCCCTGCAACTGTTCACACATGTGAGTTACATGTTCCAAATATCAAGTCATCGTATCTATTAATTTGAGATTAGCCTTTACCAAGACTAATAGCCATTCCATAATCAATGTTAAACTCACTGTCATTTTTCATAATACTACAACTAGCACCCAGTTGCACGCAAGTGCATAACAGTTGTCTCAGCACATATTGTGTTAGTACAACCATCTTAAAACAAGATATACACTTGTGCCATGCAAATAACCAAATATTCAAACAACCTGTAAAAATACCATGTCAGATAAACCAAATAGACAACATAATCAACTCATACTTCAATGTATCTAAGTAGAGGCTATCACATCTGCACAGTCAGTCCAAATTAGTATGACACAATATCAAAATATATTGAATCGTACTTGAATATAATAACCATAACCATCTGCATAGGTCGATCTAGATTAGAACGATACATATAACATCAAGATATTAACTACAAATACCATAATCCTCATGCATATGACCGCAATGCAAATACACAAAGTTACTACCATTCTTAATTATTTTACGCAGGTGCATATGACCGCACTAATCAACTAGCATCTATCAATATTGTAACCATAACAAGAATATAATTACAAGCATATACATAGCCATAATCCTCATAACAACCATTAACCGACATACCTGCACACCTAACATACAAACCTATTCGACGATCTGATGTTACTTCGAGGTCCAGTGCTGCAACCTCACTCGAATAACCTACATCTCCTTCTCTATCTCAGCCAACATATCAGATCATGATGACATAAACTACAACAATGGCTATCACAATGCATGCATAAAAATCACATTGAGAACTACAATTCGTGCATGATAAATTCATTCCACCCATCTAGTTAAGATTTTGAACCATGCTTTGATACCACTCTGTAGTATCAAATATCACCCAAAGAGAACGAAACCTGCTCTGATACCACTCTGTAACACCCTCCTCCCACACTTACCGAAGTTCACTGGTCCACTGGGGTAAATATGTGATAAAGAGTTACTATGATATGACTTAACATCCTAAGTACATTTATGGAAGTGGAATTGACAAACCAAAACCTTATTGACCTTCCTAAGGAGCTACATGACCCACATGAGATAAACCACCTCTCCAGGCGCCCAAATCCTTAGTTAACTTTATTTTTCACTAACCTGAACTCCCAGTCACATGCATAATCCTTTATCGATGCGACTGTAGGCCTCCAGTCGCAGGCATAATCCTACAAGGGAGTGACTGCAGTCTCATTTTCTCAGTTTTGTGCCTGCAACCACGAAATTTGTGCCACCTTTTCAGGGCTATACTTTATATCACTGCCCATAACTTAATGAAACTTTCCAAAACAATAAATAAAACAAAGGAAAAGCCTCTAATACAAAAATTTATCAAGGACTTGACCTAACAAAGCCTTAACACGACATAAATTTCGTCAAACATATGGCAAACATGTAATCTACAAGTCATGAATACATATTTGAACATAGGAGCCTGAAACTTATTTGAGATTCACCAGGAAGGTCTAATTCCCTCTCATAATGGCTGCAATAACATTTTTTACTCCATTCATTCATCAACCATTCATATATTCATCAAACATGTCAAGAGCCATAGACATTATACATCATTTAACCAACATATAACCAACAAATAACCACCATAGAAACCAACAAATAACCAACATATAAACCATGGAAAATCATCCTTAATAACACCATCATAATCAATACATATGCTCTTATATCTCAATAGAAAATACCTCTTATTAACATATCAAAATGCTAGCCAAGTCAAGGACTTCTACGTACCGCTCGACCATAGACTATGTTGAACCAAATCTTTCTTTCAGCCAGTCACCCTCATGCCATATTCCTAGCATGAATGTGGGATCTCATGAAATAACCAAAAAAAAACCAAACTAGGGTTTCCAGAGGCCAAACCACCTCAAAACTCAACCAGTGATTCCACCTCACGGTCGGACATCACTAACCATCACCATATTGTTCCCTACCCAAGCTTTCTAGGGCTCCAGAGTGTTTGTTCCAACTTGGCTCTAGGACTAGTAACTCAACCCAATTTTTTTGCATAGCTCCAGGACTAATAACTCAACCCACCAAGGGCTCTTGAGCATTTGTCCAACCAAGGCTTCCGGGACTAGTAACTCAACCTAAGTTGTTCCATGTCTTCCAAAGTGTTTGTCTAATCAAGGTTACATGAATTATTAAGTAAACCCACAACCATAAGGAACATGAGCACCAATCAGAAAATGAATGGAAAAACCCATAACACCATGGCTATCTAGAAAATGGAAAGGCTAGGCAAAACCATTGTAATCCCAGGAAATCCTCCATGCCAATGAAAAATCACAACCAAGAAACACATGCATGTACCGTGCATGCCAAAATTAGCAAGGAAATCATACATGCAACTCGATATCTGCAAATCCATCCCATTGTATCTATTGATCCACCTATTCCCTTGTGCTTTCCTACTTTCCTTTTCCTTCTTTCTCCAAATCCAATGTGCTCCAAGAATTCTCTAAGAAAAATCTATGTGTGTAAGAGTATGAGAGAGAGAATAGAGAGAGAGCTCCAAGCTAAAATTGACAAAAGTATGTGAATTGATCCTCAAAAGCCTTTTTTTTTTTATAAATGAGGCCTCCATTTTCTTCAATTGCCTTTAATTTTCCTTCGATTTCCTCCCCATGCAAATATGTAACCTTTCACCTTCCTTTTCTCCTATTTTCCATTATCATAAATAAAATTCCAATTAATGCCTCTCTTCCTTTACCAATGCCCCTACAAATTTCCATAGCCATTAATAAACCAAAAATGACACCCACTAGGATTTTTTCTCCCCCATTCAACTTGGAATACGTGTTCCATGAACTTGGTCTTATAATTTTTTTACATGGAAATTCAACTAGGGGTTGTTACATAAACCTACCATCGATTAGGACTGTGACACACTTCCCATGTATTATTACTCTGGAATTAAAGGTGTGGTAGCTTGAAATCCCTCATAGTATGGATATGGTGCCACCTCCAACTTTTGAATGAGATTGCTCCCCATATGATCTTCCATTCTCACTAGCTAGTGTTGATTTTCCCTCTTCTTTCTTGTCACTCTTAGAAAGCACATCAATGTAGTGAACTTTACCTTTTACCTTGCAATTGTATCTTGGCTCCCAAGGCTTCCTACAATTAAAGCATACCTAGTTTCTCCTTAGCTCATCTCAATTCTTTATATAGCTCCTACCTTTCCTAGACTCCTCCTTTATGAAGGGTGTCTTATCCTTATTTTGTAGAGTAGGCGACGACTTGGAGTGGACTTCAATTTTAGGCACCTGATATTCTATGTTTCTTGTTATCTTGATGACATATTGTAATCCCTCGATGAAGATTATGACCAACTTGTGTTCTGATACATCATACATCATGACTTTTATTCACTAGAAATCCAAAATATACATATATGGAGCGTATGTTTGCTTGAGTTGTGCCAATTCCATGAAGTGAATATCTTGCTCCTTCTTGTAAAATTGATTGATCAATTTTTGTGTAAAATCCATGCAGGAGGTGATGTTATCATATCCTAAGGTGATGAAGCCATGATACCACCACTCATGAGCTTCACCTTTGACATGCATAGTGGAATGTTGGATGGTCTTTGTTTCAATCCAAAGATCAAGTTGGAAGTATGCATCTAGTTTATGTACACATGCTCGGGTCGTGTAGCTAGATGTTCCATCAAAATAATAGATGATTATATTCAAAGCCTTCTTTGGGAGATCATAATTATGTGATCCCCGACTATACTCCCTCGACTTGTTATTATCCTTGATGCTACAAAAATATTGCAAGTATATAACTGAATGAGATTCTTATCCCAAAGCCCAATATTATTTCACATAATTACTACAATCCTCTTTTATTTGCTATCCTTATTTCTCCAGAGGTTGCACCAATTTTTTTTACAGGAGAGGTCTAGGTATGATTTTTCTTGATAGCTGAGGGTTGTGTGGGGTTGAATTGTTGTTGGTCTCAACATGATGTCTATCATTGTCATTCGACCCTCCTAGAAAATCACCCCCCTACACTATTTTCATTCAGCTAGTTCCGCTTAATACTTGCTACTATATGAGTGAGTGCCTGCAACAAGTTCTACTGTCCCTTTTCCATAGTCAAAACTAGTTCATATTTCCATTTCTCCAAATCATTCAAGGTGTGCACGATGATCCCCTAGGGTTGATAATTTCGATCGTTGATCTCTTCCACTTCTTCTTCTCAATAAAAATGAGGGAGGTTTTTATCTTTCCTTTGTTTTATATAAATTACATAGGACCTTCCCTTCATATTCATTAAAGTGGCACTCGATGTGCAAAATGTTAGTATTCGGCCAAAACTTGGCTTGCAAGCAAAATATAAAGTTCGGCCTCTACAATTAGTGAATTTTTTTTCCAAGATGATTTGGTCTCCATAAGGGTGTATACGACCTCCTAAACCCAAAATTTGGTCTTTAACCGTAGAAGGAAACTTGGTATGAGATTAAGGTTAATCCTTGTCTACAAAAGAGAAATAACTAAGTTTCTTCCACTGTCAAACTTGACTTGTTACAGATCAAGTATTTTCGACCAAAAGCAGAGTTCACCTCCTCAAAATATTGATCTTCCAATACTAAAATAGACTTGCAAATGAAAATTACTTGTCTTCTACTAAAAATATGTATTCAACCCCAAATAAACTGAGCTCCTCTAAGGGAATTCGACCCTCAAAATTTACCCTGCATATACAAAATAACTCAACCAAAAAATGGTTTCTCATTAGTTAAAAACTCAGCATTCATAATACATACTCAACTACCCAAAATCAACACATAAAATAAGTTTGTAATAGGCCCCATATATAATATGCATGTCCTCCAAACAATCAGCCATTGGAAAATTAATAATGCGACCCTTTGAGGGAGTACTTAACCCCCACATTGTTAATGTGACCTCCTTAAGAACAGATTCAACCCTTCCAAATTCGGGCTCCAATTAATAGCTAATATCTTTTCCTACCGATGCAAAAATGAATTAGCGAATAAATCATCTCTCCAATCTTGCTACAACATAATCCCATATCAATGTTGGAAAAAAACAACAATAACAAAATTCAACCTCCATTAAGACACCATGTCTCCTTTAATTCACTCAACCTTCTCATCAAAATTCTACCTCTGAGATGACAAGAAACTAAAGATAATGGTAGAACTTAGCTCAAGACAAATTTATACCTTTTACCAATGAAAAATGGGCTCTTATATTTAAAAAAAAAAAATAATATACTCAGTCTTTTCCAATAAGAACTTAGCCTCCATAAACAATGTGTGCAATAAGGAATAAAATCAACCTCTAAGGGAATGCATCTCGACGTACCCAAGAAAGAGAATTTGATCCCCTTGAATATTAGAACTCATCCCCTGTAGATAGCCTTCATCAATGATACAAGATTATAAATTCAACCCTGTTGTAGCATTGTGAATTTGGCCCGCAGAAAATCATGGAGAACTCGTTAATATTGGCTTATAGAATAAATCTTGATCTCCAACGCTAATAACCTATGAGAATTTTGTAAATAACCCCTCCGGCTGGCATGATGCACAACTTTGATACCATTGTAATATCCCTTTTCAATACAAGCCAATAAATTTTGTTAAAAACATTTTAATGAATAGTTTCAAGAAAACCATTGGGGCATTCAACTAAACATTAAACCCTTGCGAAAAAAACTAAACACAATAAATTCTTAAAATGGGAAATAAAAATGCAACTAATTATTTTATTAATATTTAGCACCATATTAGATGTCAATCAATCTTCTTCCTTACACAAATCTTAACTTGTGAAACTCCTGTAATAATAACATGCTTGGAAGTATCATTTGTTTTATATTTTTGTCGCCTCCAAAACAATAGGTCTTCAACGTTGGGCCCAACTAAGAAGTTTTATTGAATCCTCTTCTCCAATCTAAAGCAACAATGAAGGATCTATATGACCACTCCTTTCATTTTCTCTACTAAAGCACAAATGAGAGATATGATATGAATAATCCTTATAGATCGGATATGGTGTATAGTTTCAAGGTTGAAGCCAATTATGGCTAAATCAACTAAGGTGGGTCTCACACCACTGAAACTACCCTCCTCACATTGGGTTTTTACCCTTTCTCAAGCTCGAAGAGCTCTCTGACCAAATATAAAAAACAATATCTAATTTTGCACCTCCAAGAGCACGTCACAATCTCCCTTTTATTATCATGGCTATAAGAATACCATGCTTCTATTATCAAGGGTCACTTTTTTCACCTTTTTAATAAAGTGAGTTTATAAGGTTTTATTTATTAACTAATTAAAAAGTCACTTAATTATATCCTCCTTCTTGGAAAGGGATATTATAGTTAACTCTTCCCAATATTTCTAGTCCTTATGCAATTCATGACCTCCATACCAATACCAGGATCCTACACAAATCTACAAAATGATTTGTTATGCAATTTATCAACCCTCCCGCACCCTGTCGTATCATAAATATGTAGACCATACTCCATAAAAGCCTCTGATAAAATTGATGAGCATAACTCCTCATAATCCCTTTCTCTAGCATACTCTGTGTATCCTTGAATGAAAATTACAGATGGATGATCTGTGATTTCAGATACAATTGGAATACCTCCTTTGAAAAGCCATATCATGCTACTCCCTGATGAATTATTGACAAGTGTGAAGTCCTATGGAAACAATGTACTAGTTAGATCACCATCCAAAAGACTTACATGCTGCCATGTGATGTCACACGATCCATCTATTTCAATATGGAAAAGGATTCTACCATGTTATTTGACCCCTAAAGTATCCTCATATCCCACATTTTCTTCCTTTTTGCTACCAATGATTGGATACTGCCGACCCATGTGTTGTTGCATGATCAAACTTAGGTTATATTTGGGAGATGAAATCATGGGAAAATATTTCACCCATCTAAAATACCAGCTGATAATGTAATGATAAATGAGAAAACTCCATGTTATGTCGACTACCCAATTCTCTCTCCATAATTTATCATATTCTAGAGGTTTTATCCTTGTTGGTTCCATCTCCAATATTCACTCTTTATTAACAAATGCTTGCTACTAAATAATATCTCAAAGTTTCCAATAACATCCTCGATCCATCTCACAAAAATTTATTGAGCCTATATTTCTTGGAAAAATGTTGTTAATGGTCTTTCAACAAGACTAGAATAGATTTGAGGTAACACTTCCAAGCTAGATCATGTGTTCCCCTTTTGGTCTGGTGATGTCGAAAGGAAACTATGTTGGTTATCATTTGATGTAATCATATTTGTTGTTGGCCCAAAAATGTACTCATCCTTGACCCTACATCTCATTTGCTTGGTTGTAGCAATCCTAGGGGCGACTTCATTTATGCCTCTCAGAACTACCCTTCGAACATCCATTGCAATGAATTCCATCTTCATGCTTTGATAATTTTTCCAATGCCTTCCTATAGTGATGATCCAGTGTATTCCCAACACAATGTTGGTGTCTAACAAATTCACTACACACAATTCATCAAGCACGGTGCAATTTCCCATATTTAATTGTACTCATAGAACTTTCTTCGTGTATGTTGTGTTGAATCTATTAGCTACCTACACATCCAAACCTCCAAAGTCCCTTCTAAGGATGTTTCTCGTGGCTAGAAATGCAGGATCAAAAAAATTATTGGTAGACCCACCATCAATTAGAACTGTGTCATGGTTACCTTATATTATTTCTCTGACTTTGAAGGTGTGGTAGCTTGGAATTCCTAAAAGTGTGTTTATTCTATTACCTATTGCTTCCAAATGAGTATGCTCCCCATATGAATTGCTATGCTCGCTACCCAACACCGTTGTTTCCTCTTATTCCTTATCACTACCAAAAATAACTTCAATGTAGTGCACTTTACCTTTTATCTTGCACCTAGGTCTTGGCTCCCAAGGCTCCTTTAAATTAAAATAGAAATGTTTTCTCATTAACTCATATTTAGTCTTTATATCCATCCTACCTTTCTTTATTTTTTTTCATCCTAACTATTATTATTATTATTATTTTTAATTAGAGGAGGTGAGAGCTTGGAGGGGACTTTAATTTTATGCACCAAATATTCCATATCTCTTGTTAAATTGATGGCATATTGTAAAGATATGTGGTTTACGGCTTTAACCCAACCACGTATGGGTTTGAATAATCCCTCGATGAAGAGCATGACCAACCTGTATTCTAATACTTCAGACACCATGACTGATATCCATTGGAACTTTGAAGCATCTAAGTGCACATCTGCTTGAGTTATACCAGTTCCATGGAGTGAATCTCTAGGTCCTTCTTGTTGAACCAATCGATTGAATCTGAAGGTGTGGTAGCTTGGAATTCCTAAAAGTGTGTTTATTCTATCACCTATTGCTTCCAAATGAGTATGCTCCCCATATGAATTGCTATGCTCGCTACCCAACGCCATTGTGTCCTCTTATTCCCTATCACTCTCAGAAGGAACTTCAATATAGTGCACTTTACCTTTCATCTTGCACCTAGGTCTTGACTCCCAAGGCTCCTTTAAATTAAAATAGAAATGTTTTCTCATTAACTCATCTTCAGTCTTTCTATCCATCCTACCTTTCTTTATTTTTTTCATCCTAACTATTATTATTATTATTATTATTTATCAGAGGAGGTGAGAGCTTGGAAGGGACTTTAATTTATGCACCAAATATTCCATATCTCTTGTTAACTTGATGGCATATTGTAAAGATATGTCGTTTATGGCTTTAACCCAACCACGTATGGGTTTGAATAATGCCTCAATGAAGAGCATGACCAACCTGTAGTCTAATACTTCAGACACCATGACTGATATCCATTGGAACTTTGAAGCATCTAAGTGAACATCTGCTTGAGTTATACCAATTCCATGGAGTGAATCTCTAGGTCCTTCTTGTTGAACCAATCGATTGACTCTGAAGGTGTGGTAGCTTGGAAATCCTAAAAGTGTGTTTATTATATCACCTATTGCTTCCAAATGAATATGCCCCCCATATGAATTGCTATGCTTGCTACCCAATGCCGTTGTTTCCTATTATTCCTTATCTCTCTCAGAAATAACTTCAATATAGTGCACTTTACCTTTTATCTTGCACCTAGGTCTTGGCTCCCAAGGCTCCTTTAAATTAAAATAGAAATGTTTTCTCATTAACTCATCTTCAGTCTTTCTATCCATCCTACCTTTCTTTATTTTTTTTCATCCTAACTATTATTATTATTATTATTATTATTATTATTTATTAGAGGAGGTGAGAGCTTGGAGGGGACTTTAATTTTATGCACCAAATATTCCATATCTCTTGTTAACTTGATGGTATACTGTAAAGATATGTGAAGATATGTGGTTTACGACTTTAACCCAACCACGTATGGGTTTGAATAATCCCTCGATGAAGAGCATGAACAACCTGTATTCTAATACTTCAGACACCATGACTGATATCCATTGGAACTTTGAAGCATCTAAGTGCACATCTGCTTGATTTATACCAATTCCATGGAGTGAATCTCTAGGTCCTTCTTGTTGAACCAATCGATTAATTTTTGTGCAAAATCCATGTGGGAGGTGATGCTAGCATGTCCCAAGGTGATGAGACCATGGTACCGCCACTCACAAGCTTCACTTTCTAGATGTAGAGTGGCATACTAGATGGAATTTTTTCAATCAGAGGATTAAGTTGAAAGTACATATCCAACTTTTGTACCGATGCTCTGATCGTTCAGCTAGATGTTCAATCAAATGAAGGGATGATAATCCTCAGAGCCTTCTTTGGGAGATTATAATTCTATGAACCCCAACCATACTCCCTAGGTATTTTAATATAATTTATGATGTAAAAATATTGTAGGGACATAGCCACATGAAATTATTCTCTGGATGCCTGATATTCCTTCACATAATCATTGAAATTGTCTCTTCTTTGTTTCTGTTGATTCTTTGCAGGCTGCTCTAAAAAATTTAGTAGGAAAAGCATAGGGATGAGTTCGATTAATGGTTGAGGGTTACATGGGGTGAAATATTTTTGGTCTTAGAATTATGTACGTCATGGTCATTTGACCCTCCTAGAAAATCTGCCCCTAATTTTTTTGATTTTGGTTGATTCCCTTGAATACTTGGAATTGTTTGCATGAATTCCTAAAAAAAAGCTTATTGTCCCTTTTCCATAGACAAAACTCGTTCCTATTTCCCTTTCACCAAATCGTTTAGTACATGCATGATTCTCCCTAAGGTTGAACATTTTGATCATCCATATCTTATGATTATTCTTCTGGATCAAAATGAGGGAAGTTTTTATTCTTCCTTTAATTTTTATACGTTACGTAGGCCTTATCCACCCGATTCGTCAAAGTGGCACTCGACTTGAAAAATTATAGTATTCGGCCAAAACTTGGCTTGCAAACTGTCAGGATGAGTTCCTAGACAATCACAAAGTTATATAATACAATTTTCATTCTTATCTTGGTGAGGTGTTATGATGATACACTGATGAGTTGTTAGTGTGATCTAGATCTAGGTCTATATGATCTAGAAGGCCAATTGATGTATTATAAATTCACATGTTGAGATAAATATAATATAACAAAAGGAATTAAAGCCTTTTCCACTAATTTTCTTTGTTGTCTCTCAGCCATGTTAATTCTTAACATTGTTTCAGAGCCATGGCCAACGAAAATATGAGAGGCTAGAGCTTGATATTTTTAGAGCGAGGTTACAGGAGACAGTGATTGATATTTAGAAAGAGCCCAATAACTCTTAGGGCTTGAATTTAGCTATGGTAGTTGTGCATAGATTCTTGGTTTAAGAGTGATCCACTCCATATCAAAATCTATTACAACCATTTATGATAATTGTGCCAAGATGAGGATGATGAAAGTGGAGAAGTGGTAGATGTGTACAGATCAAAGATCCAATGTTTGGAATCCTTCTATGATTTTTTTTTATTTTACATGTGGATCTTTAATTCAGTGTTCGTGTCTCCCTAGAGAATTCGAAAAAGACATAGTACATATGGGATTCAATAATCAAATGAAGGAGACCATTTATAAAGAAAATCTTCTCTTGTTTCTAAGAATCTACTCAGATGAAACAACCCAACCACAACAATTCATCACAGGCCGCAATCACATACAATGTGGGTACATCAATCAATTTATTTCATTAAGAGGCCAATATGACCATGTGAAATGTGCTACCTCTTCGATCTAGTCACTCTTTTGCTCAGAATACAATTACTCAACTTATTTTATCCACTAAAACCCTTGCTTGGAGTTGATCCTAGGGTTGTTTATGAGCATGAGTTGTAAGAAATTTTAGCCTCACTCTATTGTTAACATCATTCTGTCTGACATGATCTACAATCCCTACTCCTCCACTCTTAGTTTCGAACTTGGCCATTGCAACATTTATGGCATCAAGAACAAGAGGGAGAGTTGACATGAAAAATATCATGGAAGAATAAATGCACATCTAATGAAATCACTGACACCATATTCCCACACATGTAGATTATTCTATGGACGAGTTTCCCCTTCTTGTGAGGTGGAGTGTACATCTTCTCGAAGTGGCTAGGTTATGGTATCCCTACACCATAATGGAAGTTTATAACAATGAGTTGTCCTACCCTTGGTGGTATAGCCAATTTCAGGTTCGATTCCAACTAATGGAAACAAACATCCTCATTAAAACAATCCATTATCTCACGTCCATGGCACATAAAATGGTGACCTTTATTTATTTATTTTTCTTAGTGGTTTGAGTAATTATATGGGTCATCACGTATGAATGAAGGAAAAAAGGTGTCTTGGTGTAAGAGACACATTTAAAGTGAGAGAAGTCCATTTTTTAATTTAAATAAGGAAAAGATAAAAAGGAGAGAAAAAAAATATATAATAATTACTATTTTTAAGTGATCATATCATAGAATTTTTTGTTGGGAATTATAATTTTCCTCAAAGGACTCTCGGGATCCCACTGACAGTGGTATTTGTTAAACACATAAACTTTTTGGTATTAGTAAATTATTAGATGAAGAAAAATATTGAAGCATTCTTTTTATATTCAGGTACACTATAGTCTGAGACCATCTTGAAATTGAATAAGGGGTCTTAGGAAAATTTGTGTGCTCTTCTGTGCATTAGCACATAATTCGTTGAAGGGGGCCAAGTCTAGTGAACCAATCATTGTTATAAAAAACCCTATTCATCGTAACCAAATTCAAGTGAGTAATCAAATTCAAGATTTTAATCAAACTTCAAGGTGCATGATTGGCAGTACTCGACACCATTAAGTAACATAAGAGTCAAATGAGCATGATCAAGGGAACGAGTGTAAGTGAGCAAGGATAAGTAGCTAGCGTGTTTGTGAAGAAAAATTGGGTAAAGGAGGAAGGCGTCTTCTAAATGCATCTAAAAAAATTAAATATTTATAAGAAAGTTGTTGGGAAAAATACTGAGAGGGGTGGGGGGGGGGGGTGAATCAGTATTTAGAACTCACTGATAACTTTAAATTTTTCTTTACTGAATTACATACGTGACTTTAATGAACCGAACTCACGTATGCACGCGGATATACCAACAGAAACTTGTGTATACTGAGATAACTTTTAATAATAGATAAACTTTTAGAAATAATATTTTAACTTAGCTTATCAGCTATGCAATAGTTAGTTAAGCAATAAATATGTACAGTAGTAGTATAATTAATAATCACACAAGAGCATCACACATGAACACCAAGATTTAAGGTGGAAACCCAATTCGGGAGAAAACCACTACTGCTATCGTCTCTGTCTTCAATATTTATTATATGGAAAACTTCTTACAATATTTTAATGATGTAGACTCATATCAGTGCGTAGGCATCTACCTGCAAAAGGCTGCAACCTTCTCTCATTCTCTAGCTGCTACTGGAAGGGAGCTACAACCCCCTGATCTCATTTACCAGCCACTACTGGAAGGGAGCTTCAACCCCCTAATCAGAACACCAGCTTCTACTGGCAGGAAGCTTCAACTTCCACACTGAAGGCTTCAACCCTCAGAACCACTGCAGACGACGTTTCATCAATTTTCACACTGGATCACACAGCTACAACTCTTGATAAATATAAATAATAATAATAACCTTCACCCAATACTTCAATCAGAACAGTGAGATCACTATAACCAGAGCACAATAATAACCTGGATTTCAAAATCAGTATGCAGAATCAAACTCAACCCTGAACATTCATTATCTTAAAATGCATACGCTATTTTACTTTACTGAACCCGCGTGTATACGCGCTTTCCTTCACACCAACCTGCGTATAGATCTGTGAATATTGATCTCCTAGAATATAGTTAGTCTCAGAACCAGATCTGAGGCTTACAGTCAGATATCTTTTTAGTATTGTAGAACCCTTAATCAGTCAGTCATAATTAAGCATAATTATTCACTCATTTATCAGATGTGTACATATTCAACTTAGTAGCATATACAACACTCAAGAAACCTAGATCTACATGAAGACTTCATTGATAGACAATAGAAATACAACAACAATAAAAATATAACCTCTGCAACAAGCTTCAGAAAACCCTGACTTCCATACGTGCTTTTTCTGAGAGAAAGCCGCATATATACGTGCTTTTCCCAAGACAAACTAGCGTATAGATCTGTAAATATTAATTTTGCAGAATGTTTCAGATCTATAGAACTTACCCATATTTCTTCACTTCACTTCACCAAACATGCGCCATATCACAGATATAATTATCTCTTCAATAGATCATGCAAGAACATAACCATTTTAGGTCTAGAGATCTTGATCCATCATTTTATCCAAGGGTGCATCATAGCTTTCACCTGCACTCCTTTGCACTATGATCCTCTTCTCCTTATATAGATTTAGCCTTTACCAATACCATGAGTCAAAACCACACAACTGCTGATGGTATTCTTGGATGGAATGAAACTAGACGACACAACGCTTCATATTGTGGGCTAATACCATGGTAATGCCCCCTGGTATCATCTTTTTAGGTGCAAAAGGAATATGCGACTTGGATCGTTCTTTTATGCGTGTATACGTGACTTGGCCTGTAAAAACCCACATATAGAACCTGCAATATGAATATTAACCAATCTTCTGCTGGACATTACACATTTCTTTTGATAGACCTTTTGTAAACTATTGAGCTTCTCCAGAAGACATATACTCCATCTTTTACCAGAGAGTTGCCATCAAGGACAACATATAAGACATAAGAATAATATTGCCAACGATCTCCCCCTTTGGACTTGATGGCAACCATGATGGTATTTGATCACCACAATAGATAGATACATTAAACATAGCCATTATTCAAACACCCAAAAGTATTGAGTCCCTTGTAGGTATTTGAATATTATTTTTACAGCCTGAAGGTGAGACTCTTTTGGATTAGCTTGGAATCGTCCAACAATCCCAACTGCATGCATAATGTATGGTATTGTTTCGGTTAGATAAAGCAGACTTCCAATCATGGATCTATATTATGGTTGATTCACCGTGGGAGAATCATCATGAGAACTGAGGTTACACCTAGTTACCATTGGAGTACTCACAGGTTTGTAGTCTTCTATTCCATACTTCTTCAGAATTTGCTTAAGATATTTTGCTTGTTATAAAAATATTCCATATGTTGCTTGTTGCACTTGTAAGCCAAGAATTTTTTTTAGTTCCCAAGTAAAGAGATTTAAAATTCTTGTTGCATAATAGAAGCAAATTTCTGACTCATGGACTCTTCATTACTTCCAAAAATGATGTCATCAACATATACAACTACAATCAATAGTTTATCATTCTCAATTTTTTTGTATAAGTTACTATCAACAGATCCCTTTGTAAAGCCTTATTGGTTAAGATATCTGTCAAGACGATAGTACCATGCCTGAGGAGCTTGTTTGAGACCATATAAAGCCTTTTTAAGTTTGCAAACAAATTTTTTATCATTTCCCAGAATGAATCCTTCTAGTTGTTCTATATAAAATTCTTCTTCTAGATCACCATTGAGGAAAGCAGATTTAACATCCATTTGATAAACTTTGAATTGTTGAAAACTTGAAAAAAAAAGAAACATTCTTATGGCTTCAAGTCTAGCTATAGGAGAAAATGTTTCTTCAAAGTCTATACCTTCTTGTTGAGCGTATCCTATACAAACAAGTCTAGCTTTGTTTCTAATAGCATCTCCATTTTCATTCAACTTGTTTTTGAATATCCATTTTGTTCCAATAACATTTTTATCATGAGGTATTTGAACCAATTCCCAAGTATGATTCTTTTCAATCTGATCAAGTTATTCATTCATGGCTTGAATCCAACATTCATCTTTACTAGCTTGATTTACATTCTGTGGTTCAATAGTGGATAAGAATGCCAGATAGCTGGGGGATCCTACAAGAGTTGTTCTTTTTTGGACACTTGATCACTTTTCTCCCAGAATTTGAGATTCTGGATGATTCTTTTGAACATACCTGGATGGAGCCTTTTCAGATAGATCTTCTTCTGGTGCTTCATTGGGTTCACCTTTTATATTGTTTCTATTTGATGTGGGAAAATATACATCATCATCATCTTCATTTGTTGTTGTTATTTCCCTTTTAGGAGCTGAGAGAGACTCATCAATTATAACATCAGTACATTCAACAATTTTCCAAAGTCTTTTATTGTAACATTTATATGCTTTACTTCTATAAGAGTAACTAAGAAATATTCCTTCATCTGCTCTAGGTTCAAACTTACCAAGTTTTTCATCATTGTTCTTGATAAAACATTTTCTTCTGAAAACTCTAAAATGCTTTACGGTGGGAAGATTTCCATATGCGAGTTCATAAGAAGTTTTATCACACTGTTCACACGAACAAGAGCCTTTTTTATAATATTTACTGCAGTATGTGCTGCTTCTCCCCAAAAGCTATCGGGAGTTCCAGATTCATCAAGCATAGCCCGAGCCATTTATTGAACTATTATATTCATCCTTTTTCCCACGCCATTTTGTTGTGGGGTTCCAGGTACAGAAAACTGTCTTTTATGCCATGATGTTCATAGAAATCAAAGAATTCATCTGATGTATATTCTCCTCCTCGTTAAGATCTAAGACATTTGATTTTTAGATCTAATTCATTTTCATCCAAAGCTTTGAAGATCTTAAAATTTTCAAATGCTTCATCTTTATGTTTCAGTAAACTGATCCAACACATTTTAGAGAAGTCATCAATAAATAAAATATAATATTTTTCTCCACGGGGTGACTTTTTCCTTAAAGGACCACATAGATTAGTATGTATAAGTTCAAGAGGCTTACTTTCTGATCCCTTTTTAGCATTGAATTGCACCCTGGTTTGCTTAGCAAATTGGCATGATTTGCATATGGTACTTCAAGGTTGAGTGATGCTGGGAAGATCACGACAACTTTGAGTTTGCTGGATTTGCTTATTTGAGAGAAGCTCAAATGTCCCAACCTTATGTGCCATAACCAATTTTCTGAAGATTTACCCAAGTAGCATTGTTCTTGGCCACCTTTCAATACATACAGAATGCTTGGTGTTCTAGTTCCTTTTATTACTGTTTTTCCTGTGTCAAGTTCACATACTACACATTCTTTTGAACTAAAGACAACTTCATTTCCTTGATCACACATTTGAATCGCACTTAACATGTTATGCTTTAATACATCCACATACATAACATTGTTATCTTTCACCTTTTCTTTTAGAAAAACAGAACCTTTTCCTTTAATGACAACAGGAGAGTCATTTCCAAAGGTAACATTATTTTCTTTCTCTAGAGAATTATATGAAAGGAGTTTATTTTTATCACCTGTCATGTGTTTTGAGCATCCACTATCAATGTACCATTGATTTTCTTCCCCTTTTAATCTATCCCATAGCTTTCAACCTGTAAGTCCTTCTTTCTCCATACCTTGGAATTTTAAGGTATATGCTCCTTTGTTTGAAGTTTGCTCCTGCATTCAGATTCTTCATGACCAAAGTTATTGCAATAAGCACATTCAATTTCACTTTGAAGAGGAGAAAAGTTGTTATAAGTATTCTTCTTTATTCCAGTCTCATTTCTTTTCTTTCTTGCTTCTCTAGTCATGATGGTTTTGTATGCAACACATTGAGCATCTTTATGAATAAAATTATGACATGAGAAACATTGTCCAGTAAAAAAGAAATTTCAGCGATCATGAGACCTTCTATTTATGTTTACCTGCTGATTGATATTTCTGTTATTGTTCTTCCTTGTATCAAAGTGGTCATGCTTTACCTGTGTAGTTTCTTTGTTCTCTTGCTAAGTCACAGAATGCTGCAGGCTAGCTTTAGTTGCATTTAGATAGCTTGGTGTTGAAGAATGAGAGGATTCTCTGATATATCCAAGACCTGTCTTTATAAGAGGAGAGCGCTGTACCTTGATAATTTCATCTAAGGTTTCAAATCCTTTAGCAAATCTAAGATTTAAAGTTTTCACTTTCTCAATTTCCTTTCTTAGACTTATTATTTCACATTCTAATTTCTCATTGTGCTTCTCCTCTTCTATAAGCTGATTCTTTAGAGTATATATGGAAATTTTGTTTTCTTCCAAGCATATTTTGAGATGACTTATTTCTTCAAGAAAATCATTTTCTTCTAATGCATCCATAAAAGTATCTTTAGCCTCACTAGAGTCTTTTTCAAAAGCCATGAGTAGTCTAATATCTTGATCAGATTCTCCTTCTTCACTATTTGATAGACCATCACTATCTTCATGAGTATAATAGCTTTTTCTATTGATAAACCATTTCTTATTTCCCTTTTCCACTTCCTTTCCCTTTTCATGACTATCTTTATGGGGAAATTTAGCAGCATATAACCAACTCTTCCACAAACAAAACATTTACAAGGAAGCTTACCTCTGAACCTTCCAGTGCCAAGTTGTAGCTTCTTTACAAAATTTATCTCATCTTCTTCTGAAACATACCCCGATCCTTCTTTTTCTTATACTTCCTTTGCTTTCGCAGCAGCTCTGAAGACAACTTCTTTGACTTCAGATGGACCTCCTTTTCGCATTTCACAAGCAGTCAGAATTCCATGAAGTTGAACAACAGTAAGAGTTTGTAGATCCTGCTTCTATTCAATAATAGGCACTTTTGACTCGAATTTGGGAGTTAGAGATCTTAAAACCTTTTCCACTAGATTAGTGTCAGTTATGGTTTCACCCAGATTTCTCATATGATTTACAATATCATCTAGACGTAAAAAGAAACTAGCAATGATTTCCTCATTGTGCATCCTGAGTTTTTCATATTGAATTTTGAGAGTTTGGAGTTTAGCACTTTTTACCTTGGCATCACCTTCATAGCTCAGAATTATTTTGTCCCATATTTCCTTTGTTGTATTCAACTGCATGACTTCGAAAATTTTGATTCAGTCAAACTTCCCAGTAATGAATTGATTGCTTTTGCATTGGTTTCATAGTTCTTTCTTACTGTTGGATATGTTGGAACTGACACTGGATATTGAGAACCTCCTTCAACTATCACCCATACATCTGCTCCAAGAGACTGAAGATAGGATATTGTCCTTATCTTCCAGAAGATTAAATTGTTTTTGTTGAATAGAGGAGGCCTGATAGATGTTGTCCCATCTTGATTGCTCATCTTAGCTGATCTTCCTTCTAGTGATTAAGCTTCTACAAAAGGACCTGCTATGATTCCAATTGTTGGGAAAAATACTAAGGGGGAGGGGGGGGGGGTGGTGAATCAGTATTTAGAGCTCACTGATAACTTAAATTTTTCTTTACTAAATTCTAGACGCAACTTCAATGAACCCAACTCGCGTATGCACATGGATATACCAACATAAACTCGTGTATACTGAGATAAATTTTAATGATAGATAAATTTCAGAAATAATCTTCTAACCCAACTTATCAGTTATGCAAAAATTAGTTAAGGAGTAAATATGTACAGTAGCAACATAATAAATCATCACACAAGAGCCTCACACATGAACACCAAGATTTAAGGTGGAAACCCAATTCGGGAGAAAAAAACCACTGCTGTCGTCTCTGTCTCCGATATTCATTATATGGAAAACTACTTACGATATTGTACTGATGCAGACTCATATAAGTATGTAGGCATCTACCTACAGAACGCTGGAACCTTCTCTCTTTCTCCAGTTGCTACTGGAAGGGAGCTACAACCCCCTGATCTCGTTTACCAGCCACTACTGGAAGGGAGCTTCAACCCCCTGATCAGAACACCAACTTCTAATGGTAGGAAGCTTTTACTTCCACACTGAAGGCTTCAACCCCCAGAACCATTGCAGACAACGTTTCATCAATTTTCACACTGGATCACACAGCTAAAACTCTTCATAAAGATCAATAATAATAATAACCTTCACCCAATACTTCAATCGGAACAGTGAGATCACTGTAACCAGAGCACATTAATAACCCATATTTTAGAATCAGTATGCAGAATCAAGCTCAACCCTAAAAAATCATTATCATAAAATGCATATGTTATTTTGTTTTACTAAACCTGCATGTATACGCGCTTTCCTTCACACCAACCTGCATATAGATCTGTGAATATTGATCTCCTATAATATAGTTAGTCTCAGAACTAGATCTAAGGCTTACAGTCAGATATCTTTTCAGTATTGCAGAACCCTTAATCAATCAGTCATCATTAAGCATAATTATTCACTCATTGATTAGATTTGTACATATTCAACTTAGCAGCATATACAACACTCAAGCAACCTAGATCTACATGAAGACTTCATTGACATACAACAGAAATACAACAACAATAAATAGATAACCTCTACAATAAGCTTCAGAAAAACCCTGACTTCCATACGTGATTTTTCTGAGACAAAGCTGCGTATATACGCGCTTTTCCCGAGACAAACTAGCGTATATATCTAAAAATATTAATTTTGCAGAATGTTTCAAATCTATAGAACTTACCCATATTTCTTCACTTCACTTCACCAAACATGAGCCAGATCAAAGATCTAATTATTTCTTCAATAGATCATGCAAGAACATAGTCATTTAAGGTCTAGAGATCCTGATCCATCACTGTATCCAAGGGTGCATCATAGATTCAGAGCTACCAATAAAACAGAGTTCATCCCATGTAGATATACTTCAGAGAGAATTATTCAGTGACAACCCTTTCACCTGCACTCCTTTTCACTATGATCTTCTTATCCTTATATAGATTTAGGCTTTACCAATACCATGAGTCAATACCACACAATTGCCGATGGTATTCTTGGACGGAATCAAACTAGACGACACAACGCTCAATACTGTGGGATAATACCATGGTAATGACCCCTGGTATCATCTTTTTAGGGCACAAAAGGCATACGCGACTTGGATCGTTCTTTTCTGCGTGTATATGCGACTTGGCCTGTACAAACTCGCGTATAGAACCCGCAATATGAATATTAACCAATCTTCTACTGGACATTACACATTTCTTTTGATAGACCTTCTGTAAACTACCTAGCTTCTCCATAAGACATATACTCCATCTTTTACCAGAGAGTTTCCATCAAGGACAACATATTAAGACATAAGAATCATATTTCCAACAAAAGAAACCATGGTTTACAAAAAAAAATAAAAAATTACTTGAGTGGAAATTACAAAAAAACCAAACAATAATTAAACAAATGACTAACACACTAGTAACTGCAAAAGATATTCAAAGAGACATAAATGTCAAGGATCAATTACTTGATGCTCTTCAAACTAAATTAAGAGAAAAACAAGCTCAAATTGATAATATTATTGATGTGGTGTTTACAATGAAAGTTGGTGAAATTTGTGATACAAAGTATCTAATAGAAAAGGTTAAGACAACTTATGAAAATTGTGGCATAGAGGAGATAATAGAGCATAGTGATGCAACATGTGGTACATATTACATTATTCCAAAGTTTGATGCAACATGTAATACAAATGAATTAAAAACAAAAGTTGATGTAACTTGTGATACCAAAAGACATAATATAGGTGATTGATGCACAATGTGATATAAATGACTTAATGGAATCAATGAATCAAGCACATAATTTGAACAACAATGAAATTGGTGAGGAAGAAAAAGAACAAGAAAAGGGTATGTAAAGGATGGTTGTCATACTTTTGGAAGAAATTTCATTCAACAAAAATCGGCATGGATTGGGATAGACCAAAGAAAACAAATTTCATATTCCATATTTCTCTAAACCAGTTCAGTTTGTTAGTGCAAGATTTTTGATGAATTTAAGAGTATTAATAAAAAATTCCAACATTTTCAGAGAAATGGTCATATAGAGAGTCAATGTTTTGATTTCCGTCCTTGTCTTCATTGCGGGAAGAAAAATAACTTATAAGAGAAACTTCAAAAGCAAAAGAAGGCTAAAAAGAGAATTAATTATGGATGGATAAATTCTTGGAGAGAATCAGGAAGTGAAGAAACTACATTAGTGTTATCGCCTAGTAGAAAAAAAGTAAAGACACAAGAGCCAAAGGATGTACTCTCCACACCTAAAGGAGGGGAGAAAAATGATAAAATAAACTAATCTACACCTTTAAAGGGGGAGTAAATTGATGAACTCAAATGGGTTAGTGCTCATCCAAAAACCACCACCTTATTCCAATTGGATTAGTCATTAGTCTTCCAAAAATCACCACCTTATTCAAATAATATTGGATAATGGTCATTCATAAGCCACCACATCAGTCAACACAAATACATTAGTGATAAACCTTAAACTGCTAGTTTCCATGGAAGTTGGTTAGTGGTCAACCATAAAACTGGCACCTAAAGAATCCAAAGTGAAAAATTGGATATTTTTAAGAATTATCTATTGTAGAACTTCACTCCTTGCACATGATAGGGGGGACATCAAATATCATGCTTTAAGTTTCAAAGTCAAATCAATCAACATTCATTCAACAATGGATAATTCCAACATGTAAATTGGTCATTTCAATGGAAATTATTAGACATAGCAGTTGATCACTTTAAGACATTTAGATATTGGCGGTTTCTTAGGCATATCTTCATCAAAACTCAGTTCATCAATTTCAGGTTGTAGATGAACAAATTTACTGGAAAATGTGTTGTTCAAGTATTCAGACTTGTGTTTGAGTGGGGAGGGGGGATTTAGATTGTGTCCCTAGGAAATCACAAATTACGAGAATGTAATTATTTTGATGAGGTGTCACGATGATCCATTGATGAGTTAGTGTGATATATATCTAGATCTATAAGATCTAGAAGTTCAATTCGTGTATTATAAATTCACATGTTGAGATCAATATAGTATAACAAAAGTGCTTAAATCCTTGTCTAGCAATTTGTTTGCTTGTCTATCAGCCATGTTAATTCTTAACACAAACAAAATATAAAATATGGACTTTATAATTAGTGAATTTGGTTTCCAAGATGATTTGGTCTCCCGAACGGTGTATACAACCTACTAAACCCAAGATTCAGTCCTTAACCACAGAAGAAAACTTGGTCTTAGATGAAAGTTTATTCTAGTCTGCAAAAGGGAAAGAACTCACTTATTCCACTATCAAACTTGACCTATTACAAATCAAGTATCTACCACCAAAAGGATATTTCGAATACTCCAAATCTCGATCTCCCAATACTGAAATCGACCTGCAAATGAAAATGACTTATCTTCTACTAAAAATATGTATTCATCCCCTAATAAACTGAGCTCCTTGTAAGGAATTCAACCCTCAAAATTCAACCTACATAGAAAAAATCTTAAGCAAGAAATGGTTTCTCTTAAATTAAAACTCAGATTGCATAATACAGACTCAGTTTCCAAAGCTGAACACATAAGTGAAGGTTATCCTTAGCGCTGTATATAATATCCACGTCCTCTAAACAATAAGCCTTCAATAGATTAACACCACAATCCTTTGAGGGAGAAGTCAACCCCCACATTGTTAACGCGAACTCCTAAAGAACATATTCACCCCTTCTAAACTTGGACTCTAATGAACTGCTAATAGCTCAACCTACCAATGCAAAACTTGGCCAACGAATAAATCCACTCTCCAATCTTGCTAGAATACAATCCTTCACCTTGGTTGGAAAAAAAAACAACAACAAAATTCAGTCTCCACTAAGACAACTTGTCTCGTTCAAGTCACTCATCCTTCTCACTAAAATTCTACCTCTGAGATAACATGACATTGGAGACAATGGAAGAACTTGGTTCAAGAAAAATTTCAACCTCCTCCTAGTGCAAAACGAGCTCTTCTATTTCAACAGAAAAGACAAGATACTTAGCCTCTTCCAATGAGAACTCGACCTCGAGCTTTTTTTTTACAACAAGCAATGAAATTGACCTCTAAGGGAACGCAGATCGAGCTCCCTAAGAAATAGAATTTGATCCACTTGAAAAATAGAACTCGACCCATTCAAATAGCCTTCATCAAAAGCATGCGATGATAAATTTATCCCTGTTGTAGCAATGTGAAATTGGACCCCAAAAAATCAAGGAGAAATAATCAATCCCAGATTTTAAAATGAATATTGATCTCCCACGTTAATCACCTGTGAGAAATATGTAAATAACCCCTTAGGCTGGCAGGATGCATAAATCTGATATCATGTTAATGTCCCTTTTCAATATAAGTTTATAATTTTTATTTAAAATATTATAATGAGCAGTTTGCAAGGAAACCACTGGGACATTTAGTTAAAAGTTAAACCCTTATGCAACAAATAAAAACGATATATTTTCATAAGGGGCAACAAAAATGGAGCCATTTATTTTATTAATATTCAACACAATATTATAATACCATGGGTCGGTTTCCCCCCTTTTAGTTTAGTTACTTTATAAGGTTTTAATTCTTAATTTATCAAAAAGTAACTTAATTATCTCCTCCTTCTTAAAGGGACATTACAATCCTCTCTTCTAGATATTTCTTGTACTTAAGCGATTCATGACCTGCATATTAATACTAGGACCACACACAAATATAGAGAATGATTCATTATGTAACTATTCAACCTTATTGCACTCTGCGATATCATAAATATGTAAACTATGATCCATAAAAACCCTTGATAAAGTGAGGAGTGTAGCTCCTTGTGATCCCATACTCCAGTGTACTCTATGTATCTTTTGAGGAGAATTATACATGGATGATCTACGATCTCATATGTAACTAGAATACCTCCTATGAAAAGCCATATCATGACACTCTGCTGTGAACTATTGACAAGTGTGAAGTGTTGTGGGCACAACGTACTAGCTCACCATCCAACAAAATTACGTGTTGCCACGTGCTATCACATGTACCATATATTCCAATATGGAAAAGGATTCCACCATGATCTTGAGCCCCTAAACTATCAACATAACCCATAATTTCTTGATTTTTGGTAACAATGATCGGGTCCAACTGAACTAGCTACTACTGCATTTCTGACCTAAGTTTATACTTAGGAGATGAAATCACAGAAATACCAACTGATAATGTAAAGATGAACAATATAACTCCATGTTCTATGTACTGCAAAACAATCTCTCCATGAATTATCCCGCTCTAGAATTTTTATCCTGTTGGATCCATCTTTAATATTCAATCTTTTGTGACCAACACCTGATACTTGATAACATCACCAAGATGCAAGTAGATTCCTCACTCCACCTCATAAAACTTTCATGAGCCTATATTCCTAAGAAAAATTGTTGCTAATGTTCGTTAAACAAGACTTAAGCATAATTCATGGAAAAAACAAGACTAAAGAAGATTTGAGGTAACTCTTCCAAGATAGATCAGGTGTTTTGGTATAGTGATGTAAAAAAGAAACTATGTTGGTCGTCGTCTGATATAACCATATTTGTTGCTTCATTAGAAACATACTCATCCCTAAACCTACAATGATCTGCTTTCTTATAGCAATCTTAAGGTTGCCTTCATTTATTCCTCTCATATCTACCCTCTGACCATCCTTTGTAATAAATTCCATATCCATGGTCTGATAATTTTTCTAGTGCCTAGTAACGATGAGCCACAAGACGCCCAACACAACATTGGTGTCTGACAAATTCACTAGATAGAAGTCATTGAATACGGTGTAGTTATACATCTTCAATTGTAATCGCAAAACCTTCTTTGTGCATGTCATGTTGAATCCGAAAGCTACCTCCACATGAAAACCTCAGAAGTCCCTTGTAGGGATGTTCTTAATGGCTAGAAATGTAGGATCTATAAAACTGTGGGTAGAATCACCATTAATTAGGATTGTGACACACTGACCCTATATTATTCCTCTGATTTTGATGGTGTTGTAGCTTGGAATTTCTAAAAGCATGGCTATGGTTCCACCTCCAACTTCCAAAGAATGTTTCTCCCCATCTAAATTTCTATGATCATTGCTTAGTGCTATTTTTTCCTCTTCTTCCATGTCACTCTTGGAAACCACTTCTATGTAGTGAAATTTACCTTTTCTCGTGCACCTATTTCCTAGCTCCCAAGCCTCTCTACAATTAAAACAAAGTTGTTTTCTCCTTAGCTCAACTTGGGTCTCTCTATCCATCCTATCATTTGAATAATTGTACTTCTCGAAGAGCATATTTTCTTTATTATATGGAGGAGGTGAGGGATTGGACTTGACTTAATTTTAGGCATTTCATCTTCCGTATCTCTTGTTCTCATGATGGAATCATGTAAAGATCCAAGCTTCAATCCTTTAACCTAATCATGTAAGGGTTCTACTAATCCCTCAATGAAGAGAATTACCAACCTATTTAGATACACTAGGCACCATGAAATATTTCCACTAGAACTTTGGAATACATGCATATGGAGTGTCGGTCTACTTTAATTGTGCTATTTCTATGAAGTGAAGATATGGGTCCTTTTTGTCGAACTAATGATCAATGTTTGTGTAAAATACACGTAGGAGGTGATTTTAGAATGTCCTAAGGTGGCAAGCCCATGGTACCACCACTCATGAGCTTAACCTTCTAGATGTAGTGTGGCATATTGTATGGCCTCTATTTCAATCATAAGATTAAGTTCGAACTATGTATGCAACATCTGTACCTAGGCTCTAATCGTGCAACTATATGTTCCATCAAATGAAGGGATGATTATCTTTTGAAACTTCTTTGGGAGATCAAAATTCTATGTCCCTTGATCATATTCCCTAGACCTATTCTTGTGAACTAATTCCCTGTTTTAGTGGATAATATTTTAGCATTTTAATCTCTAAACAAAGCATGCCCCGCATCATGACTATGAATTGTTAGAACAACTTCAACAACCTAAAATTTATTAAAAAACACATGTTAAATCCCCATCATCTTTCTGTTAGAAAATTATATATTACAGAGTAATGCAACACATAAAATATGCAGAAAAAAAAACACACAAAACACATAAAATCAAAGAGACACAATATACCTGGTTCCCCCAGTTTGGGCTATGTCCACCCCGAACAGCTAGTCCTTCCTTTCTATTATCCAGCAAAATGAAGAGACACAACCTACAAAAGATCCGTTGTAATATCCTCTATTCTCTCTCAGTCTCCCTATCTGTTTCTCGCTCTGAGAATACACATACAATAGACAACCACAAAAAATACCCTCATACAAAATGAGGGGTCGCCTTCTAGGGTAAAAAACCCTAACTTAAACATAACTTCTACCATCAGATCATCCAAATAATGAATGGCACAGATTGACTAAAAATTACAATACTTTTACAAGGCAATTTTACATCTGTTTTTAGCTTCGGGGACGCTGCCCCCGAAACCCCCCACCAGGAGGGGGCTCCATCCGCACCCCCCCCCCCCCCTTGGACCCCCCAGGCAGCGTTTAATTACGGGCGGCGTTTCCACCCCATTAATAACAAGGGTCCAATGCTGTGATACAAAATAAAGAAGATAATCAGGCTCTGCACCCAACAATCTCCCACTTGGAGATTGATTGTAGCAACTCCACCGCTGCTTCATTTGTTGGACAATGACTCCACTTGACCTGGCTATTTCTCATATTCATCACCATACTTGAAGACCAATTTAAACTAAGCATAATCTCAGTTTCTCCCTGGTTACAACTTTTTTTAGCATATCTGCAGGATTCTGGCTAGTGTGTATCTTTTCTAGCTTCAACTGTCCATCTTCCAACACTGACCGTATGAAATGGTACTTGAGCTGTATGTGTTTAGTCCTGGAATGAAATGCTGAGTTTTTGCAAGATGAATGGCACTTTGGCTATCACTATATAACATGCTCATATCATGCTTCTTACCCAATTCATCCATAAACCTTTGTAACCAAATCATTTCATTACTAGCCTCTGTAGCAGCAACATACTCTGCATACTCTATAGTCGCCCCATCCCCCTGGACCCCCCCGGTTGCGTTTAATTACGGGCGACGTTTCTGCCCCATTAAAAACAAAGGTCTAATGCTGTGATACAAAATAAAGAAGATAATCAGGCTCCACACCCAACACTTTCAATATTTTCACTTGGAATTTAGTGTAACAACCCTGGTGAAAATTCCATGTAATAAAAGTTAATAAAGGAAAAATAATAACCAAGGTCATAAGACATGTATTCCAAGATGAATATTGGGAAAAAACATCTTAGTGTGGGTGTTCATATGGTTATTATGGCTAAGGAAATTGGCAAAGGCAACGTCTAAGGCTTTGGAAAGGCAAAGTGGCATTTATTGGCATTTATTTACGAAAATAATGGAAAATAGGAGAAAAGGGAGGTGAAAGGTTAGAGGTTGCATGTGAGGAGGAAAATGAAGAAAAATAATGGAAAATGAAGAAAACAAAGGCTCATTAATAAAAAGGTTTATGAGGATCAGTTAATGGCTTTTGATTAGTGCACTTTTGGAGCTCTCATTATTCTCTCTCTCTCTCTCTCATACTCTTAGATACTTATAGTTTTCTCGGAGCACTCTTGGAGGGTGTGGCATACTTGGAGATTTAAAGCAAGAAGGAAAAGGGAGAGGAGGAAAGCGCAAGAGGACATTGAGATCAACAACTATAATAACTTTTGATTGAAGGCACCAAGTTTAATGTATGTTTTCCTCACTAGTTTTGGCACGCATGGTGTATGCGTGTGGTTTCTTGGTCATAATTTGTCAACGGCATGGAGGATTGCCTCGACTGAAGGTGGATTTTCCTAGCCTTGTCATTTCTTGGATAGACATGGTGTTGTGGGTTCAGTTCCTTGTTTGTTTTCTAGTTGGTTCTCATGTTCCTTTAGCTGTGGGTTGAGTTACTAGTCCTGGAGCCTTGGTTGGAACAAATGCTCCAGAGCCCTAGACAACTTGGGTAGAGACCAATATGGCGATGGTTGTGATGTCTGACCGTGAGGTGGAATCACTGGTTGAGGGTTGAGGTGGTTTGGCCTCTGGAAGCCCTGGTTTGGTTCTAATATATTTGGTTTATTGTTGGGTATACGACCAAAGTCCCACATTGACTAGAAGTGGGGAGGATCATGGGTATATAAGGATGGAAAAATATCTCCATTGGTATGAGGCCTTTTGGGGTAAAGCCCATAAGCAAAGCCATGAGGGCTTAGGCACAAAGTGGACAATATCATACCATTGTGGAGATATGTGGTGTCCAGAATCCTTACAAGTGGTATCGGAGCCATGCCCCGAAGTTAGCGAAGTGGATGAATCCTCGAATGCCGAACGAAGGTGGTGGGCTCCGGTAATATCACGATGGGATCCATGGATGAGCTCGGTTAGACAGGCGGTATGCTCTGGATTCTTCATGGACGTGTCCTGGTCCCAACACGGTGAAGAGGAGTTGACCTGGGATAGAGCAAGCTCTCGAGGCAGGTGGTGCTCCATGTAAGGCGTGTGCTTCCAACGCATTGGAGCGGAGAATCTTGGTTGGTAGAGAGTGGACAGATGGATAATCGTTTGAGGGGAGGCTCGATGGTCCTTTGTTCGAGGGGAGGATTGTTGGGTATACGACCAAAGTCCCACATTGACTAGAAGTGGGGAGGATCATGGGTATATAAGGATGGAAAAATATCTCCATTGGTATGAGGCCTTTTGGGGTAAAGCCCATAAGCAAAGCCATGAGGGCTTAGGCCCAAAGTGGACAATATCATACCATTGTGGAGATATGTGGTGTCCAGAATCCTTACATTTATGAGATCCCACATTCATGCTTGGAATATGGCACGGGGGTGACTCGCTGAAGAGATATTTGGCTCAACCATGTATATGGTCGGGTGGAACGTGGAAGTCCTAGAATTGGTTGAATTTTTCTTATGGTAATAAGATCTCTTTTCCTCTTGTATTGATGGCTAAATATGCTTGGTATTATGTGTCTTATATGGTTGTTATGTGCTTGTCATTTTTGTTGCTTATATGCTCGTTATGATTGAGTTTTATGATGGTGATGAAGTGTGGATCTCATCATGTTTTGATTCATAATTGAATGAACAATGTATCTATGCCTAAATAGACAATAATGCAGTTAATGTGATGTAGAAACAACTCTTCTTAGCTATTCTCTGATAAGTATGAGAAACCTATGCTCAGTATGTTATTTAAACCCGTAGATTACATATTTGTGACATGTTTAACGAAATGCCTGTCATGGCTAGTAGGGGTCCAGTCAAGTCCTTGTTTTAATGTTTTCTTGTGCACTATTGTTTGGCTATTATCTTTCATTTCTAAACTTTTCATTGAGTTATGGGAAGTGACCTGGGATCTGGGCCTAAAAAAGTGGCTCAAATCTTAGGGACGTTGGCACAGGTATGTGGGGAAAATTCTCTGGACGCATGCATACATATGTTGTGGGAGAATCTAGATCCTCCCAGATGCATCCATTCCTATACAGTGGGAGCGTTCGGGGGTCAAGTAGTCTAAAAGATCAGTGGGACCTAGGGGATAGATACCTGAGTGTTTGGGTTGGCTCCTGGGAGTTATGTTGCTGATGTGGTAGGTATGTTTGATGTGTTTCCATTGATTTCACTTCCCTAAGGTCACCTAGGAGGTTGAATCATATCATAGTAACTCTTCATCACATGTTTACCCCATTTGGCCGGTTACTTGGGTAGATGTAGGAACAAGGTGTTATAGAGTGGTATTAGAGCATTGTTCACCCCTTGGAATGGATGGGTGGTGTGTGGTCGTCATGCATTCATGTCTGTTGCACGTGATTTAATCATCCTTGCAGTCTATATGCTTGTTGTATATGCATGGTGTTGGTTATGACTGTGGTGATGTCGCCATGTGGAAGAGGATGTTGTTGTTGTGGAATGTGTCAACATGAGTGTATGAATAGTTACGTGTTGGTTATACATGTCAAGTGCTTACATGTATTTTCCGTGTATGTGTAGTTACATGTCTTCACACGTATTGTCTGTTTATGCTTAGTTACGTGTTGCTTATGCTTGTGTATTATCTGTGTTTACACTTGTGTATCGTCCATTTTTATGCTTGTGTACTTTCCACATTGATGCTTATGTATTGTCTGTGTATGTTGGTATGGTGGATGTTGTCATGCATGAGGTCTTGTTATGTGTATTGACTGGAATCTAGCTAGAATGACATTTATATGTTGATACACCTATGTGTTATATGTTTATATTATGATATAATTATTTCTATACATGTATTACGGTGATTGATTTATCTTGCAGATGAGATATCCTCCCTGAATTATGCTAAGGTACTTTGGTTTATTGTGATTTGGTTTAGCTGACATATTATGCATTGTAGGAAAAAAATCAAAGATGAATAGCAAGATGATATACTACAAATATTCTCCTTATGAACTAGATGAGCAACATGGTGTTGAGAACTCTTATGACTTGGAAGAGACACTGTGAAGTCTAAAGGAAGAAATAAGGAGTTGCAAATTAGATAATGACATACTCATACAGGCATAAGAAAAGCAAACAGAGGTTAATGCAGCCATCTTTCAAATTCTGTCATATTTGCAGAAATAGGGGCCACTTTGGATCAACTATGGACATGAGGATGGGACTAATGGGGTATAAGGAAGTAGGTCTCTTGGTGGTCACAGGTTGGATAGAGATGACACGATTAGGGATGGAAGGTTCTTGGACACTACAGATAGGAGAGGTGATAGACACAAGTATCATTCTAGTTTTGGTTCTGACAGGAATCATGATCGTCATCATTATCATCCTTACAGGAGGAGTGATGGGGGATATTTTCCAGATGAGTTTAAGAAAGAAAATCCACGTACATTTTACAGAGAGATGAAGAAACCATAGGATGCAGAGGCATGGTTGCTTGGTATGAAGAAGTTCTTCAGGTTGCATGATTACTCAGATAATATGAAGGCCATAGTAACTACATTCAACCTCAGAGGTAAAGGAGATATTTAGTGGGAAGATGTGAAGGATGTATGAGATATTTACAAGGAAGAGATGACTTGGAGTGAGTTCAAGAGACTATTCCAAAAGAAGTATCTATCGGAGAGATACTACGATGATAGGGAAAAATATTTTTATGAGCTAAAGATGGGTTCCATGACAGATGATGAGTATACTAGCATGTTTTTGGAGTTGTTGAGATATGTACCTTACCTCGAGGAGGGGAAGGCCAAGATTCAAAGATTCATAAGTGTTACATAGCAATTTGTCACCGTCCCTGCCATTCCCCATCCCGCACATTGGATGGCTCATTCCGTGACCTGTGAGCAGAGACAAGAATTGAAAATACTTTCATTGCATCCCTCTGAAGGTGAGCTTTCATTGCCCTGAAGACATCTCCCTGCAAAAAACCCTAAAAATAGCTCTTTTTCCATTGGCACGGTTCCACAGTTCAGCCCTCGCGCCAAGGGGGAAAATCCTCCAAAGAAGGCGCACCAATTGGCGCTCTGTCATAGAGCCGCACCCGCCCTAACCATATTAAGAGGTGTTTTTAAAAAATAAATGGCGGAAGTTTCGTCCTAACAAATTCCTGGACTGATATCTATCTTGAGTTGGGAGGTTTGGCTACAGATTTCCATAGAGAAAAAGTGGTTTTCCACCTCTCATGGAAGCTTCCTTGATGATAGGGCCAATCCCATAATTATAGGGATCCCAACTCCCCTTCCTCCATCTATAAAAGCTTGCTTATCTCCTTTGCAAGCTAGTTCCAAAGAGCTTTCACATCCTTATGCTGCAAGAGCCTTCTTGATTCCCTTAAGGCCAAATTCAAGCAAGGAGACTATTGTCAAGTATCCGGAGAGAGAGGCTTGTCCCATCCTTGACAGGCTTTATCGAGACATGTTTTGCTGATGACCCGCCAAAGGAGAGTGTTGCGTCGAAGCTATGGTTGTATTCTTATTTTGACTCATTAATGATAAGTGACTATTGGTTATGGTTCCACTCTTGTTCTTTATTATGTTCATGAGTTATGTCCTCTTCGACTGACATATAGTTGTATATACTGGATTTTATGCTTGCGTTTGTGTTGTTTCTTGCATGTGCAGGTGTCCGATCACGGAGATCGTGAGGATTATGATCTTCCAGGGCAAAGGAATGGGAGCACCACCTCTTCTACAAACGACAGCGTTGGATTCCAGGTAAGCCTTCATCGCAAGTCGGTTTATTTGCAATTAGGAACCTACACTTTAGCGTGTTTGATTGTTGCTAGACCCGATCTGGGCTAGTAGGGATCGCCTCTGTCCGCAGAGGGGATTAACCTCTTCAACAATTTGGCGACTCCGTTGGGGAGTCAGCTTGTTGTTTGATTTGTAAGCTATAGACGGAGCCTAAAGTACAGCCAGATAGCCTTCAAAATGCTTTTGCTCTGCATTAGCGGAGTAGATCAACGCTGCTTCAGTCAATCTCCGGTTTAGTTTACGGACTGAACAACTTGGAGTATTGTCTTCTCTTTTCGGTCAATTTCTTGGCCTTGCTTGCTTGGTCAGCTCTTTGGATTGGTTTTTCTGTTTGTTTGGCTTTGTTTTAGCCTTGTCATCACTTGTCTGTGTCTGAGATTGCTTGTTTTTCATTTTCCCATAGTAAACTCGGCTGGCGCGCTTTTTAGTGTGACAGTCGCGCCCATTGGCGCAGGTTGCTTGTGTATCACCCGCGCCATTGCCTTTCTGGCACTAATTTCAAGCTCACAGTCGCGCCAATCCTGTGAGCTATTAGGGTTTGCTGTGTTTTATGCTTTCTGGGACTGACTTGTGATTTTGATCTTGTTTTTTCGGCTGTTTGAGTGCACTGGAGCCCAGTTTGACTGATTGTAATCTCCATCCTTTGGTTATTTGCCTATTTCTTTCGATTTTGCATTCGAGCCCTAGGGCATCTAGGTGCTTTTGTGAGTCGAGCCTGCCTTGGTTTTTTTTTGGTTTTCGTTTTTTCAGTCAACTTTGGGATTGCTTCCTTGCATTCGTTTGACAGTTGTCTATCATTTTATTGCGCTTTTTGAGTGACTGATTTCGTTTTCATTCGAATTTCTCTTTGCTTCATTTTGGGCCTAGATTACACGGCTCATTAGTGTCTTTGGGACTTTTCTTGGTTTTGAGAGACTTTTTGGTCGATTTGAGATCTGATTGTTTGTGCCATTGAGTGAAATATGCTTGTTTTTGCTCTCTTATTATCATTTCTCAAATTGCTTCTCATTTGTTTTCGGTTTGTTTAGTGCATCTAGCTCTCAAATATTGAAAATAAAAAAATCTCTTTTGCTTTTGATTGATTAGTGCAAATTAAAATCTTTTCGGTGTTTTTAGTAATTAGTGACTTTGAAAGGAAATTTTTAGTTTCATTTGCTGCATTAGAGATATCACTGATTGTCTTCCGATCATTTTGTTTGTGTAAGAAGCTCTTAACTCTTCTGTAGCTAGCTTTCATTGAACAAAATGATATACTGTGGCATGCAGTTTTGCATTTAGGAGATTTTTGAGACATCACATTCGTTAGGGCCTGAAAACTGAAACGTAATTGAATATAAACTTTAAAATTTACTCAACTTACACTAAGGCAGCATTGAAATCTAACGAAACACATTTAGAGGTCTAGGCTAGAGACGTGTTCCGACGTCTTAAAACCTAGTAGCTGTCGTTCACCTCTTGGCTTTAGACAACACTAGTACGGACTTGCGCTCCCCGTACCGTCGCGTATATAAAGGGAGACCCCACTAGGTTTCAATCCTTTATCCATAGGAAGCCAAGTCTGCCACCCTATACCCCTGATACACCGGACACAACATTCGGGGAGATTGCCTGCATGTACGGAAAGTCCTTGGTTGATTTCTCTTTCATTATTGGAACCAAGGTGTATATTGCAGTTCACGGTTATTTGGTACACCCTTTTGCCTAGTATTCCTGAGTAGTCATTTGATATTTTCTGACTCCCTAAATTTGAAAGGATCACCAAGTGCTTGTCCTTTCACGCTTGTGTCAAATCTGAAAGAGATAGAGTCACCTTTTCGACCGTTTCTCGACTCTTAAAAGATGAAACGGTGAAGTTTCTTATTTTTCAATGTGGTAAAAAATTAATCACCCACGATCACACGCCTTGTTAGATTCTGCTTGTTGACCATTTGATTGTGTGTCTCGACTCTTTTTCAGCCCATGTGTGTGTTTGATCTTTTTCTCTTGTCGTTACTACCACAGTGGTGGAACCCTCAGTTTCTTCTACTGGTAGTCCTTATACGGAGGATTCATCAGAGGTTTCCCAATCCTCTGCTGAACCAAAACTGCCCATTGTTTTCGAGTTTCCTGACGGGGGACCGGTTCTTTCTGAGCAAACCTTTGGGGGACCAGTTGAGTTCAATTGGCCCTTTTCCGACCCTTGGTCTGAATTAAGAGTAGGGGAAGAGTTCCTTTATCTTACACCGGGTTCACCTTTTATAGCTGTTGTTTTTCCTCCTAGTCCTCGCCATCTATTACAAGATCTAGCGGCAGGCTCAAACATGAGTGATTCTAGTGAGAAAATCCCAACGTCTGGTGAAGACTATCAGCTCTTCCCACGAAGATTATTTCCAGGAGACAACTCTGAACCAGCGATCATGTCATCATCCGGTCTCTCATTGCCAGCAGGGTATAGATCCTTGGGTCAGATCATTTCCGCCTCAGCCTCTATGGGAGTGTCAGCTCCTTCTACGAGGCCGATTACTCCTTCATTGGGGAAGTCTCCTCAGACACCTGTTACTTCTGTACCCGCTCGACCCACTGTCTATGTGGCCGCCTCTGCACCCGCTGTTACGGCACCCTCTGCGAGGGCTATGCCGCCTCCTGAAGACGTTTATTTAGCGACTGCTATGCCGGAGAACATCTATCCGGAGGAGTATCGGCTGTCCCTACAACAGCTGAACCCCGAGGTTGGACCATCCTCCCAAGATCCCAACCGCTCTTATTTTTCGCACTATGCACAGGATGGTACACCCGTGTATGCTTTTCCAGGTCAGTATGATGAGCACGATGACATTTTGCGTCTACCCGCTCCTGAGGCTCACCTCCATGCTCAAGGTTTACCTTATAACCAGGTTTATAATCCGCAAGGGCAACCTTTCCAAGGCCAACCTGGCTATCCTTATGACCCACAGGGGTAGCCTGTGCAAGGCTATCCTGCGGGCCAGCAAGGGCCATCGTACGGTCCGCAAGGACAGTATTACAACCCTTCCGGTCAACTTGTGCAGCCTCAGCCGGGGTACCAACCGGGACCAGTCCATGGTCCCGGGGGGAAAATCCAGCCTTCTTAACCTATGCAACCATATTATCCTGTTGTTTCCAACATTGTATATCAGCCGGGACCATCCTATGGTCCTGCTCCAGGTCAAACCGGTTACCAGCAACCACCTGGCTCTATTCCTCCACCAGGCCAACCGGCCCATCCGGTACAACCTGGTGTTCCGCCTCCAGGCCAACCGACCCATCCGGCACAACCTGGGGCTCCTTTACAGCTAGGTCAACCTGCGCAACCGGCGCAGCCTGTCTATCCGGGTCAACTTGTTCACTCAGGGCAGCCCGCTCAGCCGAGTCAACCTGTTCACTCAGGGCAGCCCGCTCATTCCATTAACCCTGCCCGGCAGCCGATTTATTTGATGTCGCAGCCAAATCAACAGCTGCGCCCTAGTTATCAGGCTCTGCAGGGTTCCACCTATCAACAGCCGACTCATCCTCAGGGCAGTTATTATCCTCATGGTCAATCTCAACCGAATTATAACCAACCCCGAGGTTCTCAGTATTATCCTCATCAGCCCGGTTCTACCTATACTCAGCAGCCAAATCCAAATGCTGCTTACACTGGGCCGACATATAATTAGGGTCCGTACTCTGGTTATCAAGCCCCACACACTGGTTACCAGCAGCCAAATCAGTCTGGTTATACAACCTACACCCCCTACAGTCAGAATCCTACGGGACAGAACCCATGGGGGCAAGGATATTCCCAACCAGCGTGGAGTACAGGTACTGGTCCTCATCCCGGGCCTGGCACGCCAGTCAATCCGCCATTGTCGTTCTTGGCCATCTTGGAGTTTCCAGATGTTTCAAAATTGACCAATGATCCGATTTTGCATAATCCTTATTGGCCTCCGGTTCCCACCAAGATACCAGGTGATTGCCCCAAGTTTGAGGGTAAAGCTGGGGAAGACCCCCAAGTGCATGTGATGACGTATCATCTTTGGTGTTCGTCTAACTCTTGGGTCGATGATTCAATTCGTCTGCGCCTCTTCCAGCACACTTTGACTGGAGCTGATGCTAAGTGGTACATCGAGTTATCCCGTGGCATCTTCCAAGATTTCAATTCCTTAGCCATGGCTTTTCTGACGCACTTTCAGTTACCAGTTCGCTATGAAGCTGGGACGCACCTCCTGACTTCTTTGAAGCAGGACAAAGCCACTCACATTTTTTATCACATTCATGAGTGGCAGCGTCGTCGTAGACTGATCAAGTTTCATATACCTGATCAGATACTAACTCACTGGTTCAACACCTCCTTCGTGAACAAAATCGCCCAAGATATTGCGATGGGAGCGTGTGTGACGGAGGAACAAGCCATTGCGTGTGCCCAATATCTGGATCTTGTATATTCTCAGTCTGGCACGGTTTATGATATCTTTCGTGATGCTCCACGGTCCGGAACCTCTAAGGCTCCACCTACCCCTGCAGTGGATGGTGTCATTGGTTCCGTGTCTCAAAATTCGAAGAAATCTTCGAATGGGAAGCAAAAGTCTAATTCTTCCAACAATAATCCTGCTCATCCCGCCCTGTGAGATTCTGGAAAAACCGCGGAAGTTAACACCGTTCAGGCCAATCCTACGGAGAAAACCTCCAAGGGGAAAAAGAAGGGCAAAGGTAAATCTAAATCCGATGCCCCAAAGCCAGAATCCAAATCTCGCACTGAGGACGGTTCGCAACGTAAACTGAAGTATCCCTGCCTTATCTGTGAAGGAGATCATTATACCAAAGATTGTCCTCGACGATCTGAAGTTAGTCAACTTCTCAAAGGCTCCAAAGGGACTCTGACAGTTCTTAAAGAACCATTCCCGTCTCAGCAGACCCAGATGGTTGAACAACCTTCACCATCTGCACCATTTGGGTCCCAGGTTTTTATGATGAATGGTGCTGCACCTATCTCTATCGCTACACGTTCGAAGGATTACAACGAATCGCGCCAGGCACCTGGGAAGGTAGTGGCGGATGGCCCACCTCCCCCACCTGTCTCCGGTTCATTGGAAATTGAGAAGCCTGCTCCTGAACCTATTGTGAAGCCACCTTCTAAAGGTGTTCTTCGAAGATCTTCTTACAATCCGAATGCTCGTGCCGCTCAGCACTACAGTATTGTTGAGGATTTGGCACAGGCGCCTTCTGCTATGTCTTCACTAGAAGTTCTTCAAAGTTGTCCTTCGCAACGGAAGGCTTTATTGTCTGCAATCGGTTGCATTGATCCCGCCGATTCGAGTCTTCTCACCTTCGATTTAGAGAATTTCACCCCCCTGACTTCCATATCAGATCGCTCTTGTTATTCAAGTCAGGATCAATGGTCTTAACATCCATAGGGCCATTGTGGATGATCATGCCTCTACCTGTGTCATGTCGTCCGCTTGCTGGAAGGCCATTGGCTCTCCGACCCTTTCATCGTCTCTTAATGCCCTAGAGGCATTCGATGGTCGGGAATCCAAACCCCCGGGTGTTCTCGAGAGTTTAGCGATCACTTTACAAGGGAAGACTGTCAAAATAGAAGTAGAAGTGGTTGACGCCAAGCTCAACTACAATATACTTCTCGGCTGCAGTTGGACTCATGCCATGCTATGCGTGCCATCCACCGTCTTTCGACTTCTTAAGTTCCCTCACGAGGGAAAAATTGTTACGGTGGATCAGTTGTCCTTCTTCACCTCCACCTCTGAGCACAACATTCCATACGTGGATCAGATCCCAAATCCCCCTGATAGTGTAGGGCCCGGTCTCTTCAAAGACCCCGTCCTCATGGGTATTTTTCCCGCACCGCCACCGCACACCGCTCAAGTTAACATGATCTCTAGGACTGATGACCCCTGGCTCATCCATACACCTGAGCAGGTGTTTGAGTTTGGAGAATCAATGCCCTTAACTCCAGTAGAGATTAGCTAATGTGAAATCGTTGCTGCATCTAATCCTCCCCTGCCTCAACATGCTCCTTCGAGCATGGCTTTAGACATCTATTCTCAATCCCCCTGGCTTGGCGAGGCCGACTCGTCAGATCCTCTTAAAGAGACTTTTCCTTCAGATGAAGCCATCATTGAAACTATGTCTCTCAAGGAGCTGCCTTGGGGCGATGGACATCATCGTTCCTCTTTCATGCCTAGCTTGGGGGCAATGTCAAATTGTCTAAAGCGTTATGCATCTCAGGTTTCTACTCCTCCTCTCCAAACGCCAATCTTGACGCACGAGGTTCTTTCGGAGGGAAACCTGAGTAATATCACCCAAACCATCCCGATCAACATCTCCATTAAACCAGGGATCATTGAGAACATACATGATCATCTCCCTCCTGAGCCTCCTCCTTGGAGCTCGTCGGAGCATAGTTCCTCCACTTGTGTCAAGCTCCTCAAACAATGAAACAAGCTGCTACAAGGATAGTTCTCTTAAGTGTGTCAACCTCGTTAAAATAATGAAACACGAGCTTTTTCAATTCGAGTTTTGATAGATTTAGTTCAAATCTCTTTTGTTTTCAACCTTCACTCCATTTCTATGGACTGAAGCTTGGGGGGCATGCACCTCGAATTGAGACACCATGCTGGGGGGCATGCCCGTCTTTAGTGTACATAGGTGAGTATTTTTTCATTTGTGTGCATGTGTGGTGTGGTGTGCAGTGTAAACATATTTCTGTTGATTGGGTCTTCCTGATTGTGCAAATGTCCATTCATCCATTTGTTGGTTTCACGGATGGTGCCTCCCGCAGTACCAGGAATCTGTCTTCGGCGGCCTGGGTAATCTACGATCCTGCTGGTGAGTTGGTCAACCTGCAAGGTGTGTGTCTGGGACGTACTACAAATAACATCGCGGAATATAGTGCTGTGTTAGAATTATTAACCGAGGCTGTAAACCTCGGTATCCGTGAATTGCTCGTGTATCTAGACTCGCAACTTGTAGTATCACAACTGAACGGACAATATTCAGTAAGAAACCCATCCATCTTACGTCTGTATCTGCGTATTCGTTTACTGGGAAGAAATTTTGACTATATTACATATCATCATATACCCAGGCATATGAATACGTTAACTGATGCAATAGCTAATTTGGTTCTAGATAGACATTTGCGCAATTTGTAAATCATCATCACATGTAAAAGGAAAATCCATCCAGAAATAGATATGTATATATATAGATATCGAATGCTTGCATAGTGTGCACCACATATAAAATAAAAAATATACATGTTCATCTTAATACGTCCGGAGACGACATGTCTCTCAAAAAATATGCATGATAAAAGCCCTAGGAGTCTAATCCGCATGGTGCTCATGATAACAAGTGACTGCACGCACTAAGCGTCTCAGAAGTCAGTGGAGGCGACTAGGCACTCCCACCGTATGTCTCTGGTACGCCATCGGTACATCTGCCAGCCGGGCGTAGTCTGGGATCCCTCGGGCAATACCCTCGAGATTCTGGATCAACTCCCCCCCTCTGCACCCTCTGCCTGAGGATCAGGTGCGGGAAGAGTCCTCCGCGCAATAGGAGACATACTGGCTGGTCTCTCTGGGCCCACGTCTGCATACATATAAAATGTGTCAGAACGGACATGTATTACCAAAAAAAAATCATAAAACATAAAAATAAAAAAGAGAAGAGATCATACCCAACTCCTCGTCCCAATCATCTCCCTTCAGCAGTGGGAGATCTGGGTCTCCAGTGAAATCGGTTCCTGCATATGGCCAGTCTTCCACTACAATCAACTGACGCCGCAACCACCCAAAAAAATCCGGCCTCCAGGACATCTGTTGGTCTCCTCCAGCTTTGGGCATCAATGCCGCCCAGCGAGCCATTCTTGGCTCTCGTGGAATCAGCTCAGCTACTATGGCCCCTTGGCCCTGGAAGTTTGGTAATCATTCCAGAATGAACGATACCAGGATAGAACCGTAGCCAAACTGTTTCAGTTTGATCTGCTTACACTTCGTGAGATGTCTCTTGATATTTATTTTCACTGTTGTGGCCCAGTCGAATAATAGGGGACTCATGCACTCTGAGGCCAGTAAGAGTTGGGCCTTTGTTGCCTCGTGCGGTGCCTGCGATCCCGTGGCCCGCGTGATGGTATGAAGCACTACTCTGAGTGCTAGATCAGGAATAGTATAGATGTCTACCTTTCCACTTCCTGATCCCAGTCGTGCCCCTCGGCACACTCATGCCATCACTTGCTCCATCTTCTCACCAGACGGTCTGCTCCCTATCAATATGGGCACCGGACCTCTGCGCGATAGTCCGGTTATGAAGTATACGTCAGAAACCTCCAGTTCTAATACTTGGTCCCGCAACTTGAACACTTATTCATGTTCGTCCCATATGCTGATCAGGTACTGTAGGAGCTCAGGCTGAGCTCGTAAGTAAGGTGTCAGGAAGAACTTCTTAAGCCCACAGTTCTTGAGGGCATTCATGCAAGTTTCATTCTCCATGGCCTGTTCATCCTCTTCCCCGTGCTCCCTCTCTTTCCACTCAATGACCATTTTGATCGGTTGCCTGCATTTACATGGTCAAAAAACTTCAACTAGACCTCTGCTATCCTTAAAAATTCATGCAATTCATTCATTGTGTGGAAATTTCAAACAAAAAATTGGATTGCGCCGCTGGCATGGGCCCTTTGGAAATAAAATGCCATTGGCGCGGGTCCGTGCTGGATACCTGCGCCAATGGGCGGAGCCCTAAAAATTCAAAAATTCCTCACAACAGTCTAATATGCAATAAAAATTTATGAAAAATGGATTGAAATGGAGTACAAACAAATGCCTCTTACCTGGAACAGACGGGAATCTGAATGGTAGCCTGGATCGGTCGCAATCGCCGTTAGAAGTTCGCACACAAAATGGACCACTGCTGCTCTTCAGTGAGGTAAATAGCGAAAAGTAATTTTATTTTTACTATTTGACATATTTATAACTTTTTGAACTCAAAATAGGTTTTGAAAGTTATTTTTCTGAATATTTTCATATATTTTGTCAAAAATGGGTTTTACACTTGCTTTTTGTGCAGCAACAGGTTTTTTACGCGACTTAAACGGTGAAACGAGTTGTATTTATACTTTTTCGGACTCGGTAATTACACGAAAAAGTCACTCTGGAGTCATCTTTCAGCTCTTTTCTGACTCTCTAAACATGAAAAGATTGCCGAGGTCCTTGTCGTTTCGACCTCATTAAAGTGGACGCGAATCGACATCTACCCAGTATACGTTTACCCCTTTTTCAAGCTGGGATGGATTATTCATGAAAAAGGAATACCCTAGCCTATCGCGACTAGGAGGTTTTCTCGGCTATTGTTTTCTACCTTTTCGGGTCTGGGGAACTATCTACGAAAAGGGATCGCTGGAGTTTACTTTTCTGCTGTCTTTTCAAACTCTCTAAATATGAAAATACGCCGAGTTCTTCCTTTGTCAGACTCGTTAAACCTTGATGACATTGGATTCAGTTGAAATGACGTTCTCCGAGTTTCTCCTTCCTATGGCTCGTTAAATGTACTAGGATGGATTCGCCCGAAGGGCGGATTTATATTACAAGCATATGCTATCCCCTTCAAGCTTGTTATAAAAAATAATTGGGGTACTCGCTAGAAATGGTGGGGGAAAATGGAACCAGCATCATTGTCGTGTCGGCAGTATGTCGCTCTTGAACATGGCACTTGTTTGCATTCGTGTCGTGTTGGGGACATCTCATCTCGTTCTTCACTTGCCTCCGTGGGTTTGGATAATCCCTTTTGACCTCTCATCTGCTTGTTGCCTCGTCACCATGACCTCTGATCCGTTGATGTCAAATACTGCCAAATCCACTATTGTGTCGTTATATGTTCAAGAGAAGTTGACCTCTGCAAAGTATCAACCTTCCTCTGATTCTCATATGATCCTGATTCACCAAAAAAATCATGTTCCTCTGTCTCGTGTTGATGATGTGGGAAACATTATGGCCCACCTTCGATCAAGGTCACTTCCTGTCGACTTCAACTCATTATCCAGGAAGCTGATCTAGAGACTCCCTTATGGTACCTTGGAGCCTGCATGCCTCAATGGCAGGTTTGTCGCATTCGACGTGAGGTTTTCATCATTGGCCTCTGATCGAGTGATTCTAAGGGTGTTCGACGCCAGCTCATTGATTCACATGCTGTAGATTGTACCTATAGTACCTTGAGGGCCATTGTCATTATTGGTGGTTCCTCTCGCGTCTGTTAACAACTTTCATCATTGGCTGGTAATCAGACGATGTTCTTTCATGTTCGACTTTAGCTTACATATTCGCATGCTTGAACTTGTACTTTTTTTGGGTCGAGATGGAGCACAAGACCCTAGATTTTGTCTGTTGGAATCCAGGCTGTGATTTTGTGGACTATTATTACATGACTCACTAATTGGATGGCTGCGACCATACCTGAGTCTATTTATCGATCCTCTCTGGATGGCTGCGTCCATGCCTTAGATCTAGATTATTGTATACTCTGTTATGGATGGCTGCACCCATACCACGCATATATATCATGTATTTGAGACATCAGTCGTACTTCGCTCCGCAGGTTTTCCGATGGCAGTGTTTTCAATCGGCATGTTCTCGTAAAGCATTTCACCCCTCTCTCTCTGTCGGGCCTCATGCTTTAGGGGGCATCTGTTACACAACAATTTGTCACCGTCCCTGCCATTCCCCATCCCGCACATTGGAGGGCTCATTCCGTGACCTGTGAGCAGAGACAAGACTTGAAAATACTTTCATTGCATCCCTCTGAAGATGAGATTTCATTGCCCTGAAGACATCTCCCTACAAAAAACCCTAAAAATAACTCTTTTTCCATTGACGCAGTTCCACAGTTCAGCCCTCGTGCCAAGGGGGAAAATCCTCCAAAGAGGGCGTGTCAATTGGCGCTCTGTCATAGAGCCGCACCCGCACCAACCATATTAAGAGGTGTTTTTTAAAAATAAATGGCGGAAGTTTCATCCTAACAAATTCCTGGACTGATATCTATCTTGATTTGGGAGGTTTGGCTACGGATTTCCATAGAGAGGAAGTGGTTTGCCACCTCTCATGGAAGCTTCCTTGATGATAGGGCCAATCCCATAATTATAGGGATCCCAACTCCCCTTCCTCCATCTATAAAAGCTTGCTCATCTCCTTTGCAAGCTAGTTCCAAAGAGCTTTCACATCCTTATGTTGCAAGAGCCTTCTTGATTCCCTTAAGGCCAAATCCAAGCAAGGAGACTATTGTCAAGTATCTGGAGAGAGAGGCTTGTCTCATCCTTGACAGGCTTTATCGAGACATGTTTTGCTGATGACCCGCCAAAGGAGAGTGCTGCGTCGAAGCTATGGTTGTATTCTTCTTTTGACTCATTAATGATAAGCGACTATTGGTTATGGTTCCACTCTTGTTCTTGATTATGTTCATGAGTTATGTCCTCTTCGACTGACATATAGTTGTATATACTGGATTTTATGCTTGCGTTTGTGTTGTTTCTTGCATGTGCAGGTGTCTGATCATGAATATCATGAGGATTGTGATCTGCCAGGGCAAAGGAACGGGAGCACCACCTCTTCTACAAACGACAACGTTGGATTCCAGGTAAGCCTTCATCGCAAGTCGGTTTATTTGCAATTAGGAACCTGCACTGTAGCGTGTTTGATTGTTGCTAGACCCGATCTGGGCTAGTAGGGATCGCCTCTGTCTGCAGAGGGGATTAACCTCTTCATCAATAAGTGGGTTTTCAATAGAAATCAAAGACAAGATTGAGTTTTATGAGCCTAGATAATTGGAGGAGGATATTCAGAAACGAAAGCATTGTTATGAATAATCAAAGCACATATATGAGACTAAACGAGACTCGAAAGGTAATGCAAGAAATAAAGGAAAATGGGACAATAAGCAAGCAAGACCTCAGGATGCAGGTAACAAAGAAAATTTTGCACCACCTAAGAAGTTAAATACATCTGGCAGAGGACTGGGACTTTGGTCTGAGGAGAAACTTAAGAGTGAAAACGAGGGATCGTGTTGTGTTGAAATTGTGGAGGTGATCATCATAGGAGAGAGATTGTCCACAACATCAAGGTAGTAGACTACATATATACAATGCACATGAGGCATAGACAGTCGGATATGTTGGACACAATATTCCTAGAATCTATTCAACACTGGATAACAAGTAGGCAGATTACCAGGCGTCTATTATCGAGATAGATGGTAAGATTTCTGATCAAGTTGCTTTTATTTTTATTGACCATGGATATAATTATAGTTATGCTAGTTCTGACCTGAAGGATATGTGTGGTTTGAATAAAGAAGTGCATGTAGAGTCTTGGTTAGTGCAGTTGGCTACAAGTATAAAGAAAAGAGTTCATCATTGGGTAAGGGATTGTGCATTTGACTTGAATGGTATGTCTACAACAACACACTTGAACATATTTCCATTGGGATCGTACAATATGATATTGGGTATGGACTGGCTATATCTTCACAATACCAAGGTAGATTTTTATGATAAGGCTATTGAGTGTTTGGATGAAAATGGGGAACCAAGAATCTTACAAGGCAAGAAGAAAGCAACATCAGTTAAGATGGTGACAACTATGTAGACCGAGTGTATTCGCAGGAAAGGGTGTGTGATGTTTGCAGTGCATATTTCTAGCGATAAAGGTAAGGAAGTTGAGGATGCATATGTTTTGAGCAGATACCCAGTTTTACAACAGTTTCAAGATGTATTTCCCACAAATATTTCAGAGTTGCCACCTCACAAGGAAGTATGTTTTTCTATTGAGCTGGTCCAAGAAAAGTGCCAACATCTAAGGCACCTTACAGCATGAGCACACATGCGTTGGTAGAGTTAAATTTGTAATTGAAGGAAAGCCAGACGAGGGATACATTAGGCCAAGTGTACCAGCATGGGGTGCACTATTATTGTTTGTGAAGAATAAATATGGTACTCTCAGACTATGCATTGATTACATACAGTTGAACAAAGTGACCATTAAGAATAGGTATCCATTGTCAAGGATTGATGACTTGTTCGATCATTTGAAGGGAGCAACAATGTTCTCAAAGATTGATTTGAGATCGTGATATAATCAGGTACACATCAAGGAATATGAAATTCACAAGAAAACCTTCCAGAACAGGGATGGGCATTATGAGTTTGTTGTAGTTCATTTCGCTTTGACTAATGCTCCAAATACATTTATGTGCTAGATGGATAGTGTGTTGCGTACTTATTTGGAAAAGTTCGTTATTGTATTCATTGATGATATATTGGTATATTCTAAAAATGAGGAAGAGCATACCAAACATTTAACAATAGTGTGAGATTTCAAAGAGAGCATCAATTGTATGCTAAGCTTAGCAAATGCAGTTTCTTTCAGAATGAGGTACATTAGTTGGGACATGTTGTTTCTAAGGAGGGAATCAGAGTAGATAAAGAAAATACAAGGGCCATTATGGAGTGGGTATATCCTAGGAATGTGGATGAGGTGATATCCTTCATGGGGTTAACATGTTATTACAGGAGGTTCATCAGGAACTTCTCACATATTTCTTGTCCTATTACATCATTAAAGAGGAAAGGTAATAAGTTTGAATGGACAGAGGAGTGTGAGGCTAGTTTTGAGCAGCTTAAGCAGTTGTTGACACGTGCTCCAGTGCTAAAGATCGCAGATCCAGACAAAGAGTTTGTAGTATATAAAAATGCTTGCAAGAGAGGACTTGGTGGAGTTATTATGCAGGAAGGACAGGTAGTATGCTACGAGTCACATAAACTAAATGAGCACGAGCATAATTATCTAACGCATGATCTTAAGCTAACAATGATCATACACACATTGAAGTGTGTAGGCACTATCTTCTTGGCAGGAGGTTTGTATTGATAAGTGATAACAGTGGATTGTAGTATCTATTTGATCATATGAATCTGAATTCCAAACAAGCTAGATGGTTGGCCGCAATTAGTGAGTTTGACTTCGAGATCAGGTACATAAAAGGTAAAGAGAATAGGGTTTCATTTGCTATTAACAGGAGGATACAGACGAATCACATAACAACCATGATCTCCTATAAGACAAATTTACAATATAAGATCTTGCAGGCACGTCATTATAATGGCAAGTATATGGAGATTGTGCATTGGTTGCAGCAGAGTACAGGAACAGGTACATGTACAGGTACTGGTATAAGAGTATTGTTTACCAATTTAATGTCTTAAATTTCTATCATAAATTATCGAGCAAGGTTAGTAATCTGATGAAGTGTGGTGCACTATATATGCTTAGATGATCTTCTTTATTACTTCATTGTGTATGTTTTATATTGTTTTTGGCGGTTTTTTGTATTTTATGCCTAAAGTTAAGAACCAAAATTAATTTAAGGAATGAAATCTATGCTTCTAAATGAAATATTTAAATGCTAGTGAACAACCAAATCTAAATGAATTTTAATGATGAAAACTTAATCTTAAAGGAGAAAGAAAAGGAAGTGTTATTTTTATTCTAAGAAAAGGAATTGAATTAAAAATCACTTTTAATGAAATGAATGAAATATGAAATCTAAAAGAAGGAAGAAAATGAAATGTTGATTAACTAATCTAATTTGCATAAAAATAAACAAGCTTTGAATGGTTAAAATATGAGTTATGTTAGAATTATCTATGCCGTAAAAACATCTATGGAAAGTGTCTAATTGATTCAAAACAAAGCACTATTCTAAATCTAATTGCATTATACTGATCTTTAAATGATGTTCCATCTATCAACATGACAAGGATGAAACCATTTTCTACCTTATCCATTAAAAGCATTAATTCTATGAAAATAAAGCATTTTATCTATTTCTAAAATAATCAAAACACAATTCTAATCTAACTCCGTCCTAGTTTTAAATCTAAGAATGATTGAAAGATAAATTTAATCTAATTCTATTCTACATTCCATGGAACGAAAGAATAAATTCTATTTCTAAAAAATTAAATTATTGTGCTAATTGAAATAAAATTTAACTAAGGCAAGCAAGAAATGATAGAGTATCTATTGCGCAAAACATGTTTAATCTTAAAGTCTATGGTTATTGTATATTGAATGCACGAATATATTCAATTGGAAGATGATAGAGTCAAATTCATGAGATGATTCAGGCGAGCATAAGATCCAAAAATCAACTGTAAATGTAAACAACTAATTCAAGAAACATTTAAAAACTAATTGACATGAAATTAAACTACAAAACAGTGAGAAATTTAAACTACGAATTGACAAGAATACGACTATGAAATAACGAGAAATTAACTATGAATTGATGAGAATATAACTATGATCAACAAGAAATTAAACTATGAAATTGACAGAAAATTAAACTACAAAACAAATATAAAAACCTCCTTTACGTGTAGGGGCCCTTTACAACAGAACGAATGTGAAATCTACTTAGACTATTCGTGCATCAAAGATCTGGAACTAGTCTTCTTTATTATCAAAAAAGAGTTTGAAAGCGTAACACCATATTATCAAAAAAATAAGCTTATTCACGATTTCAACAGACCGATATTTATACAGGTTTTTGAATTAACAATTTGAGACAATTCTGCTTATGGATAACAAAATAAAACTAAAATTAGAAGTCAATTTAGAAGCAAATTCTTCATGGCTCTCTCTCGATTTCATACGTAAGAGAAAATCGAGAGTCTTCGTCCGCTGATCTCGTTCCTTGATTGACATTTGACCACGAGCGTAGACTTGAATTCAAATAGGTAAGTGGGATATGATCCATGTGTGGATCATTTCTATACCCATATGACTCGATTCTTCATTTTCTTCTCGAAACCTATCAAACAATAACGGTGGCTGCAGAACAAAGGTTAGCTACAGAATTACAAGAATTCTGTAGCTAATTACATAATTTCATCTAAATAATAAGAAACATTATAATATAAAGTAGAGATCATCTAAATGCCTTCTCAGATGTCGAATATGTTAGTTATCACTGATTGAGTTCATGAGTTTATGAAAAAGGAAGAATAAATGATGGAAAAGGATGTCAAATTGGAACAGTTTTGAGGTTCAACATACCCCCACTAAGAGACCATTGCATGTCCTCATGCAATTCCCAAAATTGTGAGCCTTCACCTTCTACTGCATTTGTTCTGATACCTCTGCCAGTATATCCAATTTCCTCTTCTTTATTTTCCTTGAAGTGATTTCCATTCTTGGTTTCTTCATGAAGAGTTTGTATTTCAAGCTAATTATTTTCCTATTCAGAAAGCTATTCCTTTTCTTTAGTTTCTTGTTCTTTTTATACCATAGCCCCAAATGTAAGGTAGTATTGTCACTGATGACCTTTTCCACGTGATTTTGTTCCTTCAGAGATTCATTTTCTTTCTTGATGTGCCTATTCAGTATCTCTAGCACATAGATTTCTTGCTTCAAGGTGTTCACCATAGGTTCTTGTGGACTGATAGGCTGATCTTCAACACTTGGATTTTCTTCTGCATGTCTCTTCTCCAAGGTCAATATATTCATAAATATCTTACCGTGCCAGATTAATTTCTGGGGTCCTTCTGCTCAGACTGTGTATAGGACTATGTATAATAGAGTGTATAGGACTGTGTGTAGGAGAGTGTATAGGACTATGTATAGGAGAGTGTATAGGACTGTGTGTAGGAGAGGTAATAATGGGTGATGGTACTTCAGGCTCTTCATCTAAATTAACAAACTCTGCTTCCTGTGGAGGTGTCTTCTTCAAGGTTTTACAAAGTCTAGAGCTTCTCCTTGGCTGTGAAGGGCTTAAGATTTATGAATTTGTAAATTTTCCATTTTCCTTTACATTACCTCTCTTTTTGAGTCCACTCTATTTCTTATTCTTCAGTAATTATGCAATGGTGAGTTCTTCTTCTTCTTGCTATGGTTGAGGTGAGGACTTGTAGGTATCAACCTTTATCCTCCTACTTCTTTTGGTTTTTTCATCCTTAGGATGTTCTGGTGCTTCTTCTTGAAAATGGTTTCTTATTAGGAAAATTTCCCGGGAGTCTCCTATACTCTTTAGATGGAATTCAATGAGTATCTTTATCAGTCCATGATTATGCATGGTATTGTTTATAAATTGGACTCTTTTCTGCACATTTGCTGAAATTTTCATTAGGCTGTTCAGTAGGAAGTATGGGAGGTTTATTTCTCCATCCTCTAAGAAATTAATTAACAGTCTGGCATGGTAGACAAACATACAACCAAATCTACCCTCGCAAGTAACATTTTTTTGTAAAATTAACATCATATTCCTCGATTTTTTTTTAGTGCCGTACTAGGAATTCCCTTCTGAAAAAAAGTAGTGTCCATACTTGGATTCTCTAGAAAAAATATTTCATTCTTCGCCTTCAATTTCCCTATTATTGAACCATATTTAGCCAGTTTTTAGAAGTTCCGTGGCTTTAGCTATGAAGGCCTCTGTCACCGAAAACTTTATGTCCCCAATTTCGACCTTTGTCCCGTCGAAGGATCTTGTAAAAGACTTGGTGACCTCCTTACAGAACCCATCGAACTTCTCTATGAACTGGAGCCATTGCACCTTCTGTAGCATTTCCTTCATCTATGGATAAACTTCCATGAATTTTGATCCCATAGGATCGGTTATCACTATTAGACCCATGTCTCTGTCGTAAGGAGTTTCACCTTCAGAACTGTTCTTCTTTGACCAGGTGGATTGAGGGTTTGGCTCTTAGTTAAGGGTGTCAAAAGGATTTTGTAGAGATGTGTAGGTAAAATAGATATTCGGGCAAGGGTTTAGGAACGTGGAAAAGTGGGTTACAGAATGAGATATGACTGTTAATCATTAATGAATGAAATCAAACTTGATCATTATGGGATATGATACAGATGAAGTGGTCGGATTATGGAGTTGTGTTGTGAATCTGGGTACAATCAGTTTTAATGATGACAATTTTAATGAACAAAGAATTTATAATGGAAGAAAATAGAAGATGTCAAAACTCTAATTTTCACCTTGTATTTTCTGTATAAGGATTCCAATCATTGATTGGTTTTCATACATGTACAATTTTTATTTTTAGTTTTTTAATATATATAAATTAAAAAGAAGACTAAGTTGGGGAAGAAGAAGGATTCTTCTTCACCAACTTCCTATCGGCATTGTCTTGAATTTTTTTGATAAATTCCTCCTTTGTAATTGGTTTATGATAGACTTTTAGTCGATGTCCATTCACAAGAAGAGGTACCTTTTCTTCATCAAATTTTCTTATCCTGTCTGCCCCATTGTCAAAGACTTTTTCGACCTCATAAGGCCCAAGACAATGAGTCTGAAATATTACTTGTAAGTCTTTGAACTTTGATTCAAACAAAAGTGCCCAATCTCCTGCTTGAAATTTTATTTCTTTTATGTACTTATCATGCCATCTGGACCTTTGTTGTTGAACTAAACTGGTTCTTTGAACTACATCTTGCCTGATCTCATCAAGCTCATTAAGTTTCTCCATTTTGTGTTTTTGGGCTTCTGATAAATCAAGTCCCAATCCGACTGTTGTCTTGAAGGTTTTGATCTGGAATTCTATTGGAAACAAGACTTGCTTCCCATAAAAAAGTTCATAGGGAGTATCTCCTGTTGTATTCCTCCATGTAGTCCAGTAGGCCCATAAGGCTTCAGGAAGCCTATCTGCCCAATCCTTCGTATGTAGATGTAAAATCTTTGTGAGGATTACTTCGATCACTTTATTGGTGGACTCCACTTGTCCATTTTACCGTGGATGATATAGAGCAGACTTCCTATGTTTGATCTTATATTCATCCACAATCTTCTGCACCACCCTATATGTAAATTGAGATCCCTGATCTATCACAATTTTCGTTGGGACACCAAAACAAGTGAAAATATCCTCAAAGAGAAATGAAACTACAACATTTTAATTAGAAAAATAAAGTGCTTTAGCCTCTACCCATTTAGTGACATAACCAGTGGAAACTAGAATGAACATATTTTGTTTTGATGGTGGATTGATTGGTCCAACAAAGTCCAGGGCCCACTTCTCAAAGGGTTTGATGAGTACCTGAGGTTGTAAGGGAATTTCAACTTTAGGAACATGTTTCCCCATTCTCTGACAAATGTCACACCTTTTGACATACTCCTTGGCATCTTTAAATATGGATGGCCAATAATATCCTAAATGAAGGATTTTATAGGAAATCCTCTTATCAACAAATTTTCCACCACAAGGTTCATCGTGGCATGCCTTCAAAATTTCAAGTATTTCATCTTCTCCGACACATATTTTGATGATGAGATCTGGACCCATTTTATACAATTCATCATTAACCCATGAGTATAATGCACTTGTTTGAATTATTTTTCTCTTTTCTCTAGGAAACAAGTATGGTGATAATTTTCCTGTAGCTAAGTAGTTAGCAATGTCTGAAAACCATGGGGATTTAGTAGATATTGCAAAGATATATTCATCAAGAAAATTATCCTCTACTAGAGTATCAATATTGTTGTTTTGAATCCTTGACAAGAAATCAACAACTGTGTTTTGTTTTCCAGGTCGGTCTAGAATGGTGATGTTAAATTCTTGCAGGGGTAATAACCATATTGTGATTCTGCCATTATTGAAAGATTTATTCATTAAATATCTGATTGCAGAATGATCTGTGTGAATAAAGGTTTCATAGACAATAATGTAGTGTCTAAACTTGTCAATAGCATGGACAACAACTAGAAACTCTTTTTCAGTTACAGTGTAATTTAACTTAGTAGGAGTCAAATTTTTACTTGTGTAATAGATGGTATAGGGGATCAAATATTTTTGTCCTAATACAGCTCCCAGAGATGTATCTGAAGCATCTATTGAAATATGAAAAAGTATTTTCCAATTTGGTCCTCTTAAGATGGGAGCTTCAGATATTTTTGTTTTTAAAGTTTCAAATGCCAATTGAAAATTAGGATTCCAACTAAATTCACAATCTATGGTAAGAAATTTGAAGAGTGGGGATGCAATTTTAGTGATTTTTTCTATAAATCTTCTATAGTACCCTATAAAACCTAGAAAACTTCTAACATCCTTTTGACAACTTGGAATTGATAATTTGGAGATGAATTCAACTTAGGATGAATCTACTTCCATCCTCGGAAATGTGATGTCCTAAATCAATTCCTTCAGTAAACATCATAAATCATTTTTCATGACTTAGTGAAATATTTGCTTCTTTACATCTTTTAAGAACCTCCTCCAAATTTTCAAGAGCCTCTTCAAAATAATTTTCGTAAACTGTAAAATCATCCAAATATATTTCCACACAATCATGTATTAGATCAGAGAAAATTCCTAATACTTCCCTTTGGAATGTTGTAGGTGCATTACAAAATCCAAAAGGAAGTGCTCGGTAAGCATAGGTTCCCTGTGGACAGGTGAATGTGGTTTTGTCTTGGTCTTCAGGTGCTACTTGAATTTGATTGTAACCACTAAAACCATCCAAGAATGATAAATACTTCTTACCTGCTAATGTATCCAATATTTGATCTATGAAAGGCAATGGGAAATGATATTTTAGAGGCCTTATTCAATTCTCGATAATCAATGCATACCCTCCATTTACCATTATTTTTAGGTATAATCACCAAGAAAGTAACCCATTGACTGTCTGAAATTGGATAAATGAAGTTTACATTCAACAAGTTTTGTAATTATTCTTTCACAATTTCCATAAGATTTGGATTCATCCTTCTTTGAGTCTATCTAATAGGCCTAGATTTTTCCTCAATGTAGATATTATGTATGCAAGTCTTAGGATTAATTCCCTTCATGTCAGTGTACTCCCATGCATATGCAGAAGAATGTTTTTGCAATGTTTTGATTAACTCTTCTTGTTGGAATTTCTCCAAGTTTTTGTTTATGTTTATAGATTTTCCTAGAAATATTTCAACTACAGAGTTACCAAATTCTTCCATAGAATATAAAGACATCTGTCTGGATGAAAAGTAATCAATATTGCATTGTTCTTGAAAATTATGCTCAACTTTACATTGTGAAGATGTTTCAAAATTTTCTATTGAATTTAAAATTTGACTTTCTTCACTAATATGAGAAACAGTAAAGAGAGGTTGCATATAATTTTCATCATCCATCTATTCTTCATTTTCTATTTCTGTGATTGTTTTTGCTGGAGGATATAGAGTGAATTTCTTTGTTGAATTACCATTAGAAATAAACATATCACCGGATCTACAACTAATGAAAGCATCAGTTGTAGCTGACCAAGGTCTTCCTAAAATTAATGGATGTCCCCCTAGGTTGTTATTGGGAGTTAAGATCATGAAGTCAAATGCATATTCCCAAGAGTCTAAGGATACATATATGTCTTGATTACTGATCTGTCTGCTAATCGCAGTAATGTTGGTGTATATTGAATGTTTGGAAGCCTAAGTTGTTCCATGGTTTGTTTGCTCATGATGTTTATGGTTGCTCCTAAGTCAATGAATGTATTTGGAATCCCAATACCATTGATATGTATTTTTACAACTGGACTTCCTGGGTCCAAATATTTTTGTATGGCTATTTTTCCCATCATAATGTGAGCAATTTTTCCTACTAATTGAATCCTTTTTACTTATTTTGTTTTTCTTCCTGATTTTTTCATGCTCAACTCTCTTATTGTTTTAGCTAGAATAGGAATATCTTTAATGGCATGTAACAAAGGGACTTTGATAAAGACATTTTTCAATTCATTTAGAAAATCATAGTTAGGCAACAAAATTTGTTTTTCTATCTCTCTATCGATTTGTAATATTTTAGGAAAAGGAGGGTTAGAAATAGATACTGAATGTTGCTATATGATGGGAGTTGAGTTTATTGGATTTTCTTGTTTTTCATTTTCAGAATTTTGATTCTGTTGAAGGGATGTCCCTTCTCCAGAATTTTTATTTTGCTGTAGAGAAATTTCTTCATCAAGATCATCTTTTTCTTGAATAACAACTTAAGGCTTTTTCCTTTCTAATATCCTACCAGATCTAGTGGAGTAATCATATAAGCTGGAAATTTTTTTCCTTCTATGTTATAAGCAGTTTGAGAATTTTTATTATTTGGGTTTGGTAATGGCTGGGCAGGTAGTTGATTTGGTCTTTTTGGAAATGGGAATGAAAGTTGTGGGTTATGATTTTGGAATTGGGGTTGTTGATTTTGTTGTGGAAAATGTTAGGGAGGATAGTTTGGATAGGATTGTGGATACTGGTGATAACGAGATTATTTTCCATAAGGATTTTGCATCCCTTGTGTCCAAGGTTGAGGTTGGGACCAAGGTTTTTGCCATGATGAATTTCATTTGTTTGGTGGGGGCTAATTATACATTTGATTATTAAAACCTTGAGTTTATGGCCCCTTCCATGGTGTTCTAGAGACAAAACAAAGAGGTTCTACTGGAGATGGAGCTAATTATTCTTGAAAAACAACCTTAAGACCTGGTATAGAGGGACATCTTTTTGTTTCATGGTTTTCTGCAAAAATAATGCAGGTCTCTATGAATTTTACATCAAGAGGACATTCTCTTAAAGCATGTTTCTTTTTACATTTAGGACAGAAAATAGTTAAGGCATCAGTTTCAACTTTTTGTTTGTTTTGTAATTTCAGGGTGTCTATTTATTCACTGAACTCCCTAAGATATATGTTTTAAATTCATCAAGCATATTTCCAATTTTTTCCCTACTTATTGTTCGAGTTGCAGATTTATTCACCCTAGAGAGAATAGGATCTCTTGTATTTTTCCCAATTTTTTATTTTCCTCTTGAGAGATGAATGCATAATTCAACAATTTCAGGTAAAGGTAGTTGAGAGATATCTCCCTTTCCCATCATGTTAAGAATATCTTTCCATTCATCTCTGATGGCTTTCAACAAGAGAGATTTTAAAGTATCTTGATCTAGGTGTTCAATTTTAGCTCTTTTTATATTGCAATTGAATATCTCAATTAAGTCTTCCAAGTTTTCATCCTCTCTGTGCATCATTTTAAATACTTCATCCTTATTATTAATAGGCGTGCAATAATCCAGATATCTCTGTAAAAATGCATTTATCATCTCATCCCATGTCCTAATAGATTGTGTTATCAAACCCATGAACCATTTTAAAGCTGCACCCTTGAGTGTTGCAGGAAATAGCTTTAATTTTTTAGAGTCTTGTAAGTAGTCATAGGATATACATAAAACCTCAAATTCAAATAAAAATGTTTCAGGATCTTCACTCCTTAATCCATGGAAATTGGGAAGGATGGAAGGTGAAATATTTTTCATTGTGGCATTTGTATCCTCATCAACTATAGGAAATCCAACAAAGTTAGGGTCTCCTCCTCCTCTACCTCTTCCTGCACCTTATCCTCCAACTCGTCCTCATCCTCTTCCTCCTCTTCCTATTCTTAAGGCATCTCAATTCAAAACTTCTCCTCCTCCTTCTTCCTCTCTTGCCATTGTAGATTCCTCAGAGCTAATGTAAGGTTCTAATTGTAGAGTTATTTGTTCTTCCTTTGGTTCTTCTATCAATAGGATATTGAAGAAAGTTTCTTCTTCTTCCTCACTAAGGATTTCTAACTCTTGAGCTAGAATATGTTCTCTTGTAGTGGTGAAAAGGTTACTGCTTATGTTGGAGATCTAGGATCTTCCTCTTCTAAGACTGCCTCAGTAGATGAAGTTGGAGAATCTCCTGGTTGGATTTCTAACCTTAAGACTTTAGGGAGTCTATGTCTTGTAGTGAAAAATGGAATATGAGTTTGAGATGGTGGTGTGGCACTACGTGGTCTTGGTGGAGTGAGTGGTGTTGTTGGAATCAAACTTCTACCTCGAGCTATGAATATACCCATAGAGTCTCTTTCTCTACGCATATCATTTTTTTAATTTTTAGATGTAAGAAATAAGGCTTCCTAATTACAATTCCCCGGTAACGGCACCAAAATGTTTACTAATTTAATGTCTTAAATTGCTATCATAAATTATCGACCGAGGTTAGTAATATGATGAAGTGTAGTGCACTATATATGCTTAGATGGCCTTCTTTCTTACTTCGTTGTGTATGTTTTATATTGTTTTGGGGGTTTTTAATTTTATGCCTAAAGTTAAGAACCAAAATTTATCTAAGGAATGAAATCTATGCTTCTAAATAAAATATTTAAATGCTAGTGAACAAACAAATCTAAATGAATTTTGATGATGAAAACTTAATCTTAAAGAAGAAAGAAAAGGAAATGTTATATTTATTCTAAGAAAAGGAATTGAATTACAAATTACTTTTAATGAAATGAATGAAATATGAAATCTAAAAGAAGGAAGAAAAGGAAATGTTTATTAACTAATCTAATTGCATAAAAGTAATTCAAGCTTTGAATAGTTAAAATTTGAGTTATGTTAGACTTATCTAGGTCGAAAAAACATCTACGGAAAGTATCTGATTGATTCAAAACAAAGAATTATTCTAAATCTAATTGCATTCTAATGATCTTTAAATGATGTTCTATCTATCAACATGACAAGAATGAACCATTTTCTACCTTATCCATTAAAAGCATTAATTCTATGAAAACAAAGCATTTGATCTATTTCTAAAATAATCAAAACACAATTCTAATCCAACTCTATCCTATTTTTAAATCTAAGAATGATTGAAAAATAAATTTAATCTAATTCTATTCTACATTCCATGGAATGAAAACATAAATTATATTGCTAAGAAATTAAATTACTGTGTCGATTGAAATCAAATTTAACTAAGGCAAGAAAGAAATGACAGAGTATCTATTGTGCAAAACATGGTTAATCTTAAAGACTATGGTTGTTGTATAACCGAATGAACGAATCTATTCAATTGGAAGATGACATAGTCACATTCATGAGATGATTCAGGCGAGCATAATATCCAATCATCAACTGTAAATGTAAACAACTAATTCAGGAAACATTTATAAACTAATTGACATGAAATTAAACTACAATATAGTGAGCAATTTAAACTATGAATTGACAAGAATATGAATATGAAATAACGAGAAATTAACTATGAATTGACAAGAATATAACTACGAATAAACAAGAAATTAAACTTTGAAATTGACAGAAAATTAAACTACAAAACAACTATAAAAACCACCTTTCCGTGTAGGGGCCCTCTGCAAAAGAACGAGTGTGAAATCTACTTAGACTATTCGCACATCAGAGATCTGGAACTGGTCTTATTTATTATCAAAATAGAGTTTGAAATTATAACACCGTATTATCACAAAAATTAAGCTTATTCCCGGTTTCAACATACCGGTATTTATACAGGTTTTTAATTAACTATTTTGAGACAATTCCGCCTATGGATAACAAAATAAAACTAAAATTAGAAGTCTATTTAGAAGCAAATTCTTCATGGCTCTCTCTTGATTTGCTACGTAAGAGAAAATAAAGAGTCTTCGTCCATTGATCTTGTTCCTTGACTGATATTTCACCATGAGCGTAGACTTGAATTCAAACATGTAAGTGTGATACGATCCATGTGTGGATCATTTCAGAGATACCCATATGACTCGCTTATTCATTTTCTTATCAAAACCTGTCAAATGATAACGGTGGCTATAGAAACAAAGGTTAGCTACATAATTGCACGAATTCTGTAGCTAATTACAGAAATTCATCTAAATAATAATAAACATTATAATATAAAGTAGAGATCATCTAAATGCCTTATTAGATGTGGAATATGTCAATTATCGCTGATTGAGTCATGAGTTTGTGAAAAAGGAAGAAGAAATGATGGAAAAGGATGTCAAATTAGGAACAGTTTTGAGGTTCAACAAGTATAGGATGTGGATTATCATCTCACAGTAGATGGCTTGGTCAGGTTTAGAAACATGATATATGTGCCAAAAAACAGTGATCTCAAGAAGGTGACCTTGATGGAGTTTCATGCGAAACCGTATTTGGGTCACCCAGGCTGTCGAAGACATTGACCGCAGTAAATAAGTTCTACTATTGGATGACCTTGAAGAGAGGCGTAGAAGAGTTTGTGGCTAGGTGCTTGGATTTTCAACATGTTAAGGCAGAGTGTAAGCATCTAGGTGGAATATTACAGCCCATTCGATTCCAGAGTGGAAATGGAAGGACATTTCCATGGAATTTATCACATTTTTGCTAAGGATAGCGAGACAACATGATTATATCATGATTGATGTGGACAGGTTGACAAAGGTAACACACTTCATTCCAGTGAAGTATATATTATCAACTAGCAATTTATCACATGTCATTATCAAGGATGTGGTCATATTGCATGGCGTTCCACAAAATATTGTGTCATAAATGGATTTAAAGTTCACTTCCAAGTTTTGGAAGGATTTGTTTGCAGATTTGGGCACAAATTTGGCCTTCAACACAACTTATCATTCGCATAAAAATTGGACAAATAAAGAGGGTCAACATGATACTGGAGGACATGTTGAGGATGTATATGTTGCATCAACAACAAAAGTGGGAAGAGTATTTTCCACTGGTATATTTCACTTACAACAATGGGTATCAGGAATCATTAAGGATGAGTCCATTTGAGGCATTGTATGGGCGGAGTTGAAATACTCCCATCAGTTGGAGTAATCCGGTTAATAGGTTGTTGATTGGACTAGATATCTTGGCATAAATGTAACAATAAATGCAGGTAATCAAGAAGAATTTGAAAGCAACATAGGATAGGCAGAAGAGTTATGCAAATCAGAATAGGTTGTTTAAGGAGTTTCAGGTTGGGGAACAGGTGTACTTCTGCATCAAGCCCAAGAAGAGCTACTTGTGGATTGGATCATGTGCCAAGGTGGCACCATGGTTTTGTGTACCTTTAAGGATTATTGAGAAATTGGGCCATTAACCTACCGACTTTCACCGCCTTCGACAGTTAAAATCCATGAGTTTTTCCATGTGTCATTACTTAAGAAATATTTTAAATATGTTGATCATGTGATTGACTCGTATGTATTGCAGGTGGATCTAGAAGGATAATTCCAACGAGAATCTCAGTCCATTTTGCAGAGAAATATGCTCATGCTCTGGAATTGAGCAGGTTAAAGTGCAATGGAAGAACTTTGGGCCCGATGAAGCTACATGGGAGATGGGAGGTCAGATACAGTCTATGTATCCATCCTTATTCGCTGGTTGAGCAAATGTTTTGGTATATGTTGGTATGATGTTTTGGTATATGTACATAGGTGTATGGATGTAAATAGCACCACGAGATATGTTATAAATCTCAAATAAGTTGTATGGGTGTCATGTAATTACGATATATTTGTTATGTTGTCATGTTGGTTTGCTTTTCAGCAAGTTTATCGTTGTAAATACTACAACGAGCTAAGTTATAAATCTCCATGGGAAGTATATTTTGCTACGATAGTCTGTTGGTTGTAGGTGTCATTGAACACTAAGGACAGTGTTCCCCCAAGGGGGAGGGTTCTATAACAACCCTGGTGAAAATTCCATGTAATAAAAGTTAATAAAGGAAAAATAATAAACAAGGTCATGTGACACATATTCCAAGTTGAATGTTGGGAAAAAAATCCTAGTGCGGGTGTTCATATGGTTATTATGGCTGAGGAAATTGACAAAGGTAACGACTAAGGCTTTGGAAAGGAAAAGTGGCATTTATTGGAATTTATTTATGAAAATAATGGAAAATAGGAGAAAAGGGAGGCGAAAGGTCATAGGTTGCAAGTGTGGAGGAAAATGAAGGAAAATAATGGAAAATTAAGAAAATAGAGGCCTTATTAATAAAAAAGGCTCACAAGGATCAGTTCATGGCTTTTTTTCAGTGCAGTTTTGGAGCTCTCATTATTCTTTCTCTCTCTCTCTCTCATACTCTTGGATACTTAGATTCTTATTGGAGCACTCTTGGAGGGTGTGGCATATTTGGAGATTTGGAGCAAGAAGGCAAAGGAAGAGCAAGAAAGCGCAAGAGGACATCAAGATCAACATCTACAATGGGTTTTGATTGTAGGTACCAAGTTGCATGTATGTTTTCCTCACTAGTTTTGGCATGCATGGTGAATGAATGTGGTTTCTTGGTCAGGATATGTCATTGGAATGGAGGATTTCCTGGATTGATGATGGATTTTCCTAGCCTTTCCATTTCCTAGATATCCATGGTGTTATGGGTTCACTTCATTGTTTTTTTTTTGGTTGGTTCTCATATTCCTTTAGCCATGGGTTGAGTTACTAATCTTGGAGCCTTGGTTGGAAAAATGCTCTGGAGCTCAGAAAACAACTGGGGTTGAGTTTCTAGTCCTAGAGCCTTGGTTGGAACAAACACTCTAGAGCCCTGGACAACTTGGGTAGAGACCAATATGGAAGTGGTTGTGATGTACGACCATGAGGTGGAATCATTGGTTGAGGGTTGAGGTGGTTTGGCCTCTAGAAGCCCTGGTTTGGTTCTAATGGAATTGGTTTATGAGATCCCACATTCATGCTTGGAATATGACACAGGGGTGACTAGATGAAGAGAGATTTTGCTCATCCATGTCTACGGTCGAGTGGAACGTGGAAGTCCCATGCTTGGTTGCATTTTTCTTATGTAAATAAGAGCTATTTTCCTCTTGTATTGATGGGTAAATATGCTTGTTATTTTGTGGCTTATATTGTTTTTATGTGCTTGTCATTTCTGTTGCTTATATGCTGGTTATGATTGAGTTTTGTGATGGTGATGATGTATGGCTCTCATCATTTTTTGATTCGTAATTGAATGAACAATGTATCTATGCCTAAATAGAAGATAATGCAGTTAATGTGTTGTAGCAACAATGTTTCTTAGAGATTCTCAGATAAATATGAGACCCCTATGCTTAGATATGCTATTTAAACCTACATATTACATATTTGTGACATGTTTAATGAAACTCCTTTCATGGCTAGTAGGAGTCCAGTCAAGTCCTTGTTTAAATGTTTGCTTATGCACCATTGTTTTGTTGTTATATTTCATTTCTGAACTTGTCATTGAGTTATGGGTAGTGACTTGGGCTCTGGGCCTAAAAAAGTGTCTCAAATCTTAGGGAAGCTAGCAGAGGTATGTGGGGAATATCTCCTGGACGCACACATACATATGTTTTGGGAGCGTCCAGAGCCTCCCAGACGCACCCATGCTTATATTGTGGGAGCGTCCGGGGGTCAAGGAGTCTAAAAGCTTAGTGGGACCTAGGGGCTAGATACTTGAGTGGTTGGGTTGGCTCCTAGGAGTTCCGATGCTGGTGTGGTAGGTCTGTTTAATGTGTTTCCATTGATTCCACTTCCTTAAGGTCTCCTATGAGGTTGAATAAGATCATAGTAACTCTTCATCACATGTTTACCCCGGTTGGTTGGTTACTTGGGTAGATGTGGGAGGAGGGTGTTACACTTAGGAATTATTTCATATATGCCAAGTTAGAATAATTTTCTTTGTTTTTCCGCATTAGTAAGTAGGTTTTCATTTAGATTAATTATTTTCATTTTTAAAAGTATCCTTTCATAGGAGCAACCCCATTGGTGTCTTGGCTAAGCCCTTGTGTCAACTTAAAGATTGTTTTCTTTCAATTGAACTGCATGAGGGTAAGTGTGATTACCTCTTCTTGTTTATGGTAGTTAGAGATATCACAAGTCAGCAGGGAGAGTGAGGGGTAACTGGACCCATTTGAACCAATCAAAATAACCATCCCAAACAGATAAAGGCTTAATTAGGGTCTTGACCGGGTGATCTCCCCAATTTTGATTATGGTAATTTTTGGCCATCAACAGGTGTATAATTTCAAAACCAAAGCCAATTCTAGCTAGATCAACTAAAGTGGATCTCACACCAATGAAACTACCCTCATCACATAGGGTTTTTACCCTTTCTTTAAGCTCCAAGAGCTGTCATACCAAATATCAAAAACAATATTCAATTACACACCTCAAAGTGCGAGCCCCAATCTTCTCCTTTTTAATAAAGTGTATTTATAAGTTCTTTTTTCTTATTTAATAAAAAATTCACTTAACTATCTCCTTCTTGGAAAGGGACATTATAAATATTATTGGTCAAATGTTAGTGAAATGATCCTCTTTCCTGCAAAGTGCACATGGGTTCTTATGCCTCTCTTTTATTGAGGTGGATACACAATAAATGGCAATCACATATTTTGAAGTGTCCAAGGTTGGTATATGAATGATTATTAGTGTTAGTGTAGCTGATTGATGAACTACAACTCATGCATATCGACATCGTGGAAGATCTAGACAATGGTGAGTATAATGGCCATGTGTGGAGCAGATGGTGCAAGTATGGTTTCTATGTTGGTTTTTGTTACACCTGTTATTGGAGGATCCTTTGGGGGTTTCCCTAGTGGGTGGGGTTGGCATAAATTACAATGATTGTAGGGTTTGATGTAGATTTTTAAACTTAGGGAAATTAGGAAAATTATTGGTTGGGTGATCATGCTCTTTATATAATGTACAAGGGTGGTGTGGCTCATGCGATTCTCACGATCTTGTCTTTGTATTTATTTTTCTACCTTCTCCCAATCAATTTCTTAATTCCCTATGTGGTTTCTATTGTGGCACTAATGTTATTTATGACTACTATGGGGATGGGGTTGGAAAAAGGGGAACTTGAATATGTACGGTGAGTTGCTACAATTTTCATCATAGACATTGTAATATTGGAGTTAAGATACCATATGGAGAAATCCAACATCATGTTGGGTCAAGTGAGAGTGGAAATGAATTGGTACGTTGAAGTTTCATATGGTTGTTGTAAGAAGGGAAACCATGTAAGCAACCATGTCATGGTAGGGGTGGTCATGGGTTTCCATATATCTGGGACTATATCGGAATTGGGAGAGCATATATATGAAACCTCTGAAGAGGTTTAGATTACATATACTAGGGTTGACTCAAAGGAGGGTAGGAAAGGGCTGTCTCATGGGTAAGTATTGAGCAAGGAAGAATCTTTGAAAATTCTAGGGCAAATTTCGGTGAAGGAGGGTATCTCATGTTTGCATCTAATAAAGGGTATTATGTTGTTATATATGCATTAAGGTTGTGTCTCATAATGAGTTAGTTGGTCGATAGTGATTATTTTCCCATTTTACGGAAAGCGCATGGTACAAAATACTAAAGACACCACCAGTTTCATTGTGTAACATACAACCTTGTTTTTTATTTTGGATTTCTATTTGAATATGTTTATAGAAGAAATATATATGCAAAGGATTTGTTTGACAATGATGGTATTGGCAACAATGAAATAACTCATAAAATAATAATATTTAGGAAAACCCACAAACCAATATAACTCTGATTTATTTTTAGAGTTGGGATTACAATGTATGGTTTAAATGAGCAATACCCAGATAACCAAAGTGCTTTAAAAACATAATTCAAGCATACCCACTAAATCTAGAACGCATAAGTCTGATTTTGTATTGAAATCAAGAAAATCATTGTAGTAATGTTACTATAGTACAACGCTACTGTAGCGAGCCCTAAAATCCTTTTCGTTGCCACAAATATCTACAAATATGCTCTAGATTATAAAAATGAAACCAAGAATAAGTAATCTCCTCAAGAAAATGGAAATATCAAATATCAAAACACATATATGAAATGAAATCCACAAGTAGGCTTTTATAACTTTCCCAAGAAGTGCAACCCTCTTCTTCAAGCCATGCGGGACTAAACAAATTAATGTTTAGTCTCCCAATCAAAGGCCTCATTCCTCTCTTTAAGAAAATATAAAAATAAAAAAATTTCACTTTGTAAGTGGCCCTTATAGTCCCTTCATTAAAAATATTAAAATAATGATAAACCTTGGAGTTAAATTTAATAATTAATAACTTATCATTATTTTATTTAAAACCACCAGACTATATAAAATGTTGATATAATCATCAAACCTTAACTCAATGACAATACTAAAAATAGTAACCATGCCACCTTACCTAGTTGGTGCTATAAACTAACTTACTAAAAATAGTAAGTATTGGAAAAATATCCCAAAACCATTTCAGAAAAAGGAATCCTACTGATAATCCCGATGAGATCTAAACTAACCATAAAACATTGCCAAATTAATGGATTTATTGCCTCCAAGGTCCCCTAACCCTAACCCAATGGCCTACGAGAACCAACTTATAGGCTAAAGGCCCTCTAACTCCACTGGCTAGGAAGGGGACATTACAGTTCTCCCTTCCAAAAGTTGCTAGTCCTAAAGCAATCTCAACTTGGATTCTAGAATATATGTTCATTTTCCCATATGGCATGCTCTACTAAGAATTTCTTCCATTTTATCATAAACCCTTTGATGGCCCTCTTATGAAGAATCCATTTTATCATAAATCAAGTGCCTTCTTGAGCCTGGATACATGAAATACATTATGAAACATGTCGTTAGTTGGTAGCTCAAGCTCATAGGAAACCTCTCCAACCCTTCATGATACTCTAAATGGTCCATAAAACCCAGGCTTGAGTTTCTCTTCTCCACTCTTCTTGAGACTAAATTGTATATATGACTATAATTTCAAATAAATAATGTCCCCAACCTCAAAAATATGTTTTATCCGATGTTGATTAACATACAATTTTTTTGATTCCATACCCGTAGCATATTTTCCTCTAGTGACTTCATCATGTCTTGACTCTCTTTTAGTAAGTACTTTGCCTTGGGCACTCTTTTATCCCCAAATAGTAGATCCATGAATTTGGGAGCCTTATAACCATATAAATCCATTATGGCAACATCTTGTTTTCTTCACGAACAAAGTTCATGGGAAACCCGGGCGTACTTCCCCAGAATTTCTGGATGGTACGCGCGGTAAACCATTTGGCACAATAAGCGGCGCCTGACCCCAAAGACTCAAGGATCGAACCCGTGACCTCCCACAATGGAAAGGACCACGTATTGGCTCACTACCACTTGAGCTAACCCTTAGGGCTAGAAACATCTTGTTAGACATGTGATAAGTATTATTACAACAATACTCACCATGTTGTTTTTTTATTTGATCCAACATATTTATTGTTGAGAGAGACAATTCCTTATATACCCCTCCACCCATTTGTTCACTATATTTGTTTGTGGGTGGTAGCCAGTGCTAAGAGTGAGCTTAGTCCCACCCATTTTGAGGAGATCCTTATAAAACACATTGAGTAACATGTTGTCCCTATCACTAACAACATTCTTGGGCATCCTGTGCAACCTAAAAATCTCTTTCAAAATCAGATTGGCTAATTGCATTATTGTATACGTTGTTGAAATGGAAAATAACTGTGCAAAATTTTGCAACATGTTAATTTCCACTTAGATGCAATCTTTACTCAGTACATTAGATAGATATATGAAAATCCATAGATATAGATTCCCATTTTTTATTAGGAATGTATAAGGTTTGAATCATAACAGTTGGATAAGTGTGCTCACTCTTGTTTTGCTAAAGAGTGGGACACTCTCTAACATACATAAGGACTTCCTTCTTAAGTCCTTTCCATGTGAATATCTCCTAGATCCACATGTAGGTTTAAAGAAACATAGGTGATCAACCATAGGTGCATCATGAAATCTCCTCAATATCTTTACCTTAAGATGTGAAGAATACACTAAATAAATTATACCCTTATACATAATCAACTCATTTACCACTATATATCTATCATCATGAATTGTGTCTTCCACAACTCTTGTGTACAATTAATATTTAGCATACTTTGTTGAAATTAACTCCCTCCAATTAATAGAAATATCCACTAGCAAACATATGCTAGGCCTCATGGAAAGTGCATTAGTAATTACATTATTATTCCCCTTGATATATATATATATATATAATGTCAAAATCACATGCCTGAAATCCACTAACCTGCTTCTGCTACCTTTCATACCTTTCATTTAGTTCATGAAATATTTGGTGTTGTTATGATTCATTTTGATGATAAAATTACCCCAAAATACGCATGTTCTAAATTTAACCAAGGCATGTGTAATTCCCAACATCTCTCTATCGTAAATTGAATAACCCCTCTCCACACTTGTTAGTTTTTTTCTCTCAAAAGTGGTGCATATCCCGAATTAGGAGAACTCCTATCCCTTCTCCCAAAGCATCACACTCCAACTCAAAGGGTTTGGAGAAATTCAGTATTTCCAACACAAGGCACGTGGACATCACCTGCTTAAAATTCTCAAAACATTGCATTAAACCAGAGCACTCAAAGGCCCATTTATTTTTCAAATTTGTAAGTGGTGTTGTAGTTTGTGAAAATCCCTTAACAAATATCCTGTAGAAGTTGAAAAGACCAAATATTCCCTTAAGTTGGGTGTTTGTAGATGTAGGCCATTCTAGAAAAATCTTGATATTCTCAAGATCTACTCTTACTCCCTTTGTATTGATGATATGACCAAGATAAAGAAGCTTTGTCATCTCAAAGTCACATTTAGACTCCTTAGCATATAGAGACTCACTCTCTAAGATGCTCAATACCTCCTCAAGATGCTACATAAGCTCCTCTCAAGTCTTATTGAAAATCAAGATGTCATCAAAGAATATCGAAACAAATTTCCTCAACTGTCTCCTAAACACTTGATTCGTATAACTCTGAATTTTTTTTTTTGAGAATTTGTCAATACAAAGGGGATTTTCAACAACTCAAAGTGCCCAAAATGGAAACTACAAGCAGTTTCCTTAATATCCATTTCTCTCATATGGATTTGATGATAGCATGATCACAAATCTATCCTAGAAAAATATTATGCCCCATGAAACTCATTGATTAATTGATCTATCCAAGGAATTGGAAACATATTCTTGATTGTATTTTTGTTCAGGGCCTTGTAATAAATGCACATCCACATAATTCCATCCTTCTTTGTTACCATCACTATTGCTAACGTAAAAAGATGTTTGTTGGGTCTTATGTGCTCCATCTCAAGTAACTCCTTAATTTCATTTTCCATTTTTCCCTTGTGCCTCTTAGGCTATCAGTAAGGAGTAGTGATCATTGGTTTGGCTTCTTCCTTAATCTCAATGACAAACTCGATTCCCCTCTCAAAAGGAAATCCCAAAGGGATACTCCACAACACCTTTCTATGTTTGGATAACAAGCCCTGAATATTAGGATGGTAATTGTTATTTTGCTAGTCTAACATTGTCAAAACTAGTGGCATGATGAGACACTCTACTTACCACTCCACTTGGTCATGCATAATTGGTTTCTCCATCCTCTTATGTGATACCACTCTAAGCCCTCCATCTGAAATTCCTCAGAGTACTACTTTCCTACCATCATTTTCAAACTTCATTTCGAACTTCTATAGGTTTAAAGAGAACTCTACAAGGGATATCATCCATGCCTTATCAAGAATAAAATTATCACCCCCATGTCTACCACATAAAATTCATCTTGTAGCTAATAATCAAACAAATGTATACTTAGATTTAAAATCTTACAAGTACAAGGAATCTTATACCCATTTGATACCATCACATTAAACCCACTACGTTATTTTGTTTTCAAACCCCTCTTAGTCATAAGCCTTTCATCAATGAAATTATGAGTTGCCCTTGTATCAATCAAAGAAATAAGTTTTTGCCCCGTATTACACCTCTTACCTTGAATGTGATTTCCTTTTTTTCACTAGAGTGTTGTGTTATGGCCCAATCATCCTAGGACTCTTCATTTAAGGTATCATCCTCATCATCGTTCTTCGAATCCGATTTCTGATCTGATTTTTCATATGCAAATTCTTTAGCAAAAAAAGTAATCTAATTGTGTAACTTTTGGTTTCAAATTTAATTTATGTGAGAATTCCCATGGATATCTATAGCAGAAACATAATTTCTTCCTTTTGAGGTCATTTAGATGCTCACTATCTAACCTATTAGAATAATTTTGTGGCTATTGTGATTCTATTTGAAATTGTTTTTTGTCTTTAACCCTATTATGTGGGAACCCTTTGGACCGAAACTTGATTCTAAAAGTACAAGACTCCACATCCCTTGTTTTTTTCATGGCTTCGTGTAAAGTAGGAGGATTGCAGGCCTTAATCCAACCTCTCAAAGGTTATGTCAAACCATTCATGAATAGCACCATGAATCTTATTTATGAAATATCAGTGACTAACATTACAACCCTATGAAAACCTACAATATAAGTGTCAATTGAGCCCCACTGGTTAAGTTGTGCCAACTCTTTAAAATACAGGTCCAAATCCTTCTTATCAAATCTCACAATTAACCTCTCTATAAAATTTGCATATGAAGTGATCTTGTCATGCGCCACCCCATGATGCCACCTCTCATGTTTTATGCCATTAAGGTGTATAATTGTGTATTTTATTACCTGTTCTTCTAACATTGGGTTGAATTGGAAATAGGTATCAACCTTCTAAACCTAAGTTCATGTTGAAGTATTCCCTAAACCATCCTAATATGGGAGAGCCAATTTTTCCACTTTTTTATTCAAAACATAATTTTGTCCTTTGTCACATGTGTGGGATATATGTTTCATCCTGACATCAATATAATATATAGGTGATAGAAAAAATTGAAACTATGGAAACTATTTATCCAATCCTGCATAAACTGATTCTAGAAATCGATGACTTATGTCTCATTCTCAACTCGAGCTGGTGCTCTAGGTGGGAAGGTAGGCATAAGAGGCCTCAAGGTAATGGTTCTAGTTGGTTGATTTTGACTACCCCCATGAGCATAATTCTCTCCCTCACCATTGTTGCCTCCATTTTTGTCTCCATTATTTGCATTGTTACCACCAATATAAACTCCCAGTTGTCTAGCCATGAACTATGTTAAAAGGTCGAATCATTGGTTATGTGCTTGGGCTCTTTGCTCTACAAATTGTTTCCCTCTAACCAAGGTATACAAAAAATTCAGAAAAAATTCTTCAAGGTTATGATTTCCAGGGTCTCTATCACCCATATTATCTATATGTTGTCCCTCAATTGCCCTCTATTTTTTTGCAGCCAAATTTGTAGCAGTCTTGTTTCTACGTGTATTGTAACGGTGTGTATAAGGTTGCTAGTAAAATCCTGACAGACCATTGTACTATCATATTAAGCCCTCAGGATGACAAGATACATTGCTCTGATACCACTGGAACATACACCCTTTTATTTTTGGTTTTCTGTTTGAATGTGATTACAAAAGAGAGAGATATGCATAAGATTTGTTTGATAATAATAGTACTGTAAACAATGAAATAACTAAGAAAATAAAAATATTAAGGAAATCCCACAAATGAATTAACTCATATTTACTTTTAGAGTTGGGATTAAAATGTATAATCAAAATGAACAATACCCATATAACCAAAATGATTTAAAAACAAAATTCTAGCATGCCCATTAAATTTGGAAATGCATGTGTGATTTTAAATTGAAATATGCAAAATCACTATAGCAACATTATTCTAGCAGTGACACTTTAGCACGATACTGTAGAATGTTTTAAAATCCTTTTTACTACCACAAATATCTACAAATATGCTCTAGATTATAGAACTCAAACCAATAATGAAGCTCAATTGTGATTTATGTATGAAATCACCAAGATATTCTCTATATTATATCTCTCAATAACGTGAAGAACTCACAAACCAATAACAAGTAATCACCTCTAAAAAATGGCAATATCAAATATCAAAACCCACACATGATATGAACTCCACAAATTTTCCTTTATAACTCTCTCAAGTAGTTTGACATTGTTCATTAAACCATGCGAGACTAAATAAAATCACTTTTAGACTCCCAATTAAATGCCTCATTCTTTTTATTTTTATTTTTTAATAAAACATCTTTCACTTTGTAACATGCCCTTATGGTCCTTCATTAAAAAGATTAAAATAAAAGGAAAGTTAAATATTTGTTTTAACTTTTTTAATTAATAACTTATCATTATTTTATTTAAAACAACTGGATTATATAAAAGGTTTAGGTAGTCATAAAAAATGAACCCACTGACAATACTAAAAAAAGTGACCCTGTCAATGTTCGAAACTGACTTACTAAGAATAGTAAGTATTGGAAAACTATCATGAAAGAATTTTAGAAATACGCATCTTGATTATAATTCCAATGAGATCTCAAATAACCATCAAATACTACCAACCTGTTGGATTAATTACCTCCATGGTTCCCTAATCTTAACCCAATTTCCTATGGGAACGAATTGATGGGACTCCATTGGTTAGAAAGGGGAAATTACACATTGCATACATGTAACCCCAGTCAAGTACAATGTTGTATTCAAGTGAGGCATCAATGACTTCAATGTCAATACTAATCATCTTACCTACAAGCTTAACTAGAATGTTTTGAAAGATACTGATCTACTACAATGGTTGTCCATGATGAGCTCCAAGGGTTATGGAAGAAGATACCAATTATAGGGAAGCCAAATTTTTCCATACACATTTTGGCATGATGCAGGTAGACACACCTTTGTCATTGATGCAATGATGAATAATGACAATGCGAATAGTAACAAGAATTTGGAAAGTGACCAATGATGATGGTCACGGATCCGAATTATCCAAGACAAATGTGACGAGGAAAGAATCAGAGGAATTAAATGACTAATGTGGATAGTAACACCTTTCATTGATAGGGACAAGTCTGCAAAATCTCCAACATAGAAATAGTTGCAAGTGATTGAGCAAGGTCATCTATGATGCTATAATTATGAGCCACCATCACATTAGGGTTATGAGTGATATGTCTTATAGGTGACTTGGCTATGAGTGGGATAGGGTCCTATTAAGATGTGGAATCATTATTGGCATGTTGGTAGTAGATGGGTTAGTATTCGAAGGGGTCAAGTTAGACTTGTGAGTTATGCTATATTAGTGGTTAAAATTGTATAAGTGAATGTCTACGAAGCTAATATTAATATCCCAATTGGAGGGATAGTGTGGGTGCACTGACGAGGGTGGGGAAAAAGAATCTAGATGTTGAATAGATGATTTTTTTTCCTCTTGGGTCACTATGGATGCTATGGGAGAGGAGTCTGTAAGGTTGTCAACTATTATGGGGAGTGAGAAGTAACATGAGTGACATTTGAACGATGGTTACCCATGATTTCATTTGTACATTTTAATTTATTTATCTAGGGGAAATGATGGGTATAATACCCATATTATCCCTATAATACACAAAGAAAGTTAGTATGAAGACTATTGTTCTTCCCTTACTTAGGTGGAATTTTCTTACCAGGATTTGGAGGTTGGTTTCTATTAGGGGAATTTCCCCAAATTGTGGATTTTGTAGTTGGAGATTGCCCCATTGTCCTTGGTTTCCTTTTATTTTTCCAATTATTATATTGGGAATGACGATATTTTTTATTTAGTTTCCTAAACACCTATTGCTATTGCATGAGGGAAGGTTGAACACAATTTGCTGCTATGTATTATTGATGATGTGGGGTCATAGGATCACTTTGAGTTGGACTAGGAAAATGGTTGTAAGGGTTCCACTATGGGGGGGTTCCCATAATTTTTGTAAGATGTGGACATCTTGTGATTATTATGCAAGTTGCTATATGTGGGACCTTGCATGGGGGAGCCACTTTACATGCCATGAGGAGGCAATGATGTGGCAAGGGAGTTAGCGTAATGCCTCATCTATCATGGGCATAGAAGAATATGAGGACCCTACTATGTTTGGGGATGATGCGTGTGGCCCATACTATTTTATGTTAGGTTTTCTACCATAGGAAGGAGGATTTCCTTCATATGGTTTGAATTTCAACATGGACCCAATGAGTCCATCAACAACATTGAATGCCCCCAGTTTAGTTTGGTTGAAGGCTTAACGATAGGGAGGATCAATGATGAATATATATGTATCTTTATTGAGCATATATTAGCTCAAAATTTTGAGCTTTTACGATGGCTTCTTCCTTGGTTTGAGGAATGGTGGTGGTTAATGTCTTTTATGATGATAGGAAAAAGAGTATTGAGGAATAAGTATAAGAGAAGTTATTTTGTAACTTCAATCTTGAAAATGTTTTAATGTCTCTTCCATTTATGAATATGGTCCATGATATGAGTGGAGGAAGTTTTCCCAACCTCGATGGGGATTTCCAGTCCTGTGTCATGACATAATAGTAATTAGAAAAAGGAGAGAAAGCTTTTTCCAGGGATGTGAAGTGGATATGGGTGAGGACCCTTCTACTGAAATATAATTTCTTCAAGGGGCTTGTTAAGGTTCATTGAAATAGTTTCAAATTAATTTAGTCTTCAATGAGACTGTTGGAGGGACACAACAAATGAAAAGTCATAATGTGGTTGTTTGGATATTATGTTAGATTCACTTCAAATTATGGAACATGCGAAGGGAATTTGATTAGCATGGGAAGATATGCGACATCATAAATTATGGGGTCATTTGTGACCTTCATTAAATCTAGGATATTTAATGAAGTGACAAATGGAAAATTAGATTTCGGAGCCACCGTAATGTGAGTTTGGTGATTGGTAATTGGGTGAGAAGGAAAGTTACTATGAGTTTAGGTGGTACCAAGAAAATTTGATCCTAATACAAATGATCCTAACATGGTGGTATCAATAGATGATTGTTGAGGCATAGATCAAATTGGAAAATAAATATGACCAAGAACACCATGCAATAGTGGTGGAGGCCCTTGTAGGAAGCATGCATGTTAGGGTAAGAGGGGGTCCATATTTATTCTTAATTTTTTTTTTCTCAATTTTGTGAGTTTTTGAGTGAAGACTCTTCAAGGTGTTTTACAATATGATTTTGGTTGATTCATAGAACAAAAAATAAAGCAAAGACAAAGTACATGAATGTTTCTTTAATCTTGATGTAGTTCAAATGTGTTGATTGCACAATATTTTGTTGTTGATGAATGTGAAACAACATAAAAGTGTGAAGCCTTATGAAACCTAACATTATTCCACTAAAAAATTAACTTAGCATTCCAAAAGTTTTCAGCAATAGTGCATGAATTCATTAGAAGAAAACCAGTGAAGGTTGAAAACAAGGTTATAACGAATCATATTGGAGGAACATTTTGGAGTGGTTGGAAATGTTTACCAATAGTCGTTCAAATTTCCTCTGGGTATAGTTTCATCCCATGCCAAAATTTTTGGGTAGATGCCACTAATTTATCTTCATCCAATGTGAGAAAGAGAATATCAACTTCTAGGGATCAAACATTGATCCTTGAACCCTAACCAAGAATTGGGAGACTCGGGGAAGTTCACAAAATTGTAGATCTAAGCCTTACCCCATTCATGAGTTTCTTCTTATGATTGGAGTTTTCAACATTAGATGATGGAGGATTTAAAGTTCACTAAAATACAAATTATATTTTTTAAATGGAAATGGCTAAGGGATGTTATTTGAATGCCTACCTGATCTGAAAGAATTGTATTGGTTTTGTTGTGCTAAGTGTCTTTTCAGTTAATAAACATGTGTATACTTGTCTCGATAGTTTTCTTAAGTATTGAGGATTTTAACCATGACATAAGTGATTTTATTGAATTAAAAGCATGAAATAAGAGCAAATAACACTGAAAAACAATGTATAACAGAGAAATAAAACCACACATAACATTTACACAGTAGGCATGATGAAGCAATTCACCCTTCCTGGGCTACATTTGCTGGTCCAGCTCCCAATGGCATGTCCATCTTTCATTATGCTAAATTTTTTGCAAATACATGTGTTTAAAGGCCTCTAATGGCTATTTTATCTGCACCAATGGCTCCAGAATGCTCCAATTAGTCTAGGTAAACTCTTGTTTCACCCAAATTGGTCAAAAATTGACCCGCTTAGCATTTTTACCAATAACTCCTAAAAACCCTCCACTAAAAATGGAGAACTACACTTATCTGCAGTTAATTTGAAATTTTTCCGAAATTTAGTGGGCACACTACTGTAACCGCCAGTCCTAACCATTAAGGCTACGGTTAAGGGGAGGGGTGGCCACATGCCAACCCCAGAACCTCGCGGTCAGATTAAACTTGGAGCGGAACTCCATGCGAAGACTAGGGTTATTTGTGGTGGAACCAGAGTTTGGGTCGGTGTTTAAGCCTGACCGTGTGGAGAACTTCAATGAAACTGTTACATGTGATCGCATTGACCGGCGAAGGTTGCAGTAGAAATCAAGTTTTATTTCATGGTTTGTTATTGTAACATGTGACCACTCCATGGGGTCATTAGCAGTCCCCAACCCCTGCTCAACATTTCTTTAAACTTTAAGTATAGCCTTTAACCATAAGATGTTAAGACACATGGTAGCGCGGTTGGTGGAAGACTTTGCACGCAGGCCGAAGGTCACGGGGTCGAACCCCCGGAACCTCATAAAATTTTATACCACCGTTCAGGGGACACATGGCGGCCTCAGGGCTGGCCACGTGTCACCCATCCATTGGCTACTAAAACCAAACTCATACAACCATCCACGAATCAAAAAGCGCCACTTGTCAGCTTTAGACTCGCTTGGAGAAAATGAAATATTCTTAGGAATATTCCTATTTTTTTGACTATGCACCTCATGTTGACTGGGCATCCCAGTCAAACCTGTTGCAAATTTTTCTCTTTGGTAAATCGATCAAAACGCGATATCTCCCTCATACGACACCAGTTTTTCGAACCATTTGCAGCGCCAGAATCGAAAGACGAGATCTACCTAGTCACTCAGGTTCGGCATAGTTTTGAGCACTTTGAATTTAAAGAAAAATTTATGATCTCCTAATCACACCTCCCCATTGGGAAGCTTTTGGACCCCAAAAGACTTGATTACCTGTTCAGTAGATGACGGTACAACTCCCTCACCTTTCCAACTTCCGTCCACTTTGCCTTGCTTGGCTTACTGCCTTTGAGCCCAACTCGAAGTTAGTCAACACTTCCCCTCTTAGATGCCCTTTTCCTCCTGTTAAGAATTTTATCTTCCTTGAGCTCATCTTGAAATTCTGGCAATAAATATTCAATAGAAGGCAACTGAACATCACTTCCCTGACCATCAATCAAAGTTGGCTCATACATACATAAATCTTCAACATTAAAAACTGAATACATTTTTATATATGAAGGCAAGTCAAGTTGAAATGTATTGTTACCAACTTACTTTATGATCTTAAATGGACCATAATGAATGGGTTTGAGCTTTTTACCTTCTCCTTGAATCCTTTCTTTTCTAATGTGCAACCATACCTCATCTCCTTCTTGAAACTTGTGATCAACACTATGTTTGTCATGCCTCTCCTTGTATTTTCTTTGACTCTTCTCAGGCTGTTCTTGAACTTGTTGAAGTATAATCTGAATTTTCTCAATGAACTTTCGAGCCTTGTCAATACCACTATGGCCATTAATTGCAAAATCCTTCTCAAAGATGAAGTCTAATGGCGATTTTGGCAAATACCCAAAGCATATCTAAAAAGGTGATGTATTTGTAGAAGAGTCCTTTGCCCGGTTGTAAGAGTGCTAAATGTAATGCAGTTGCTCATCCCACAACTTGGGATGTTTACTGCAATATGCTCTCAATAGATGCACAACTGTTTTGTCCACCACCTCGGTTTGGCCATCAGTTTGCGGATGAAAAGCAATACTCTTTTTCAACTTTGTGTCCATCATACTCCAAATATTGGACCAAAATTCCCAATGAACCTGGAATCCCTGTCACTAACAATAGAAGTTGGCAATCCATAATGAACCCATACATGTTGAAAATAAATTTCAACAATTTTTTCAGCAGTAATGGTTTTCATACATGGCATAAGTATACACATTTTACTGAATCTATCCACAACTACATAAAGATAATCATGTTGTTTTCTTGACATAGGTAGACCTCCAACAAAGTCCATGGAGACACTCTCCCATGGCCTTGATGGTACCGGTAGTGGTGTGTACAACCCAAGCTTCCTATTGCTAGGCTTGCTTTTTGCACACATAGAACAACCTCTTATAAAAAGTGACACACTATCTATCATGCGAGGCCAATAGCAATACCTCTGTATATGCGCTAATGTTTTGATTACCCCAAAGTGTCCAACAATAAGAGATGAATGAGCTTCTCTCATGACACTTATCCTCTCTCCTTGTGGTATACACATCTTGCCCAAATGAAACAATAAATTGTTATGCATGTGATAATCATTTTCCTCAACTTGATTCCCTTTTCTCAAACTAGAAAAAACTTCTTGAAAATCAACATCATGTGAATATTGTTCTATGTAACTCTCATGTACAATAGAATCATTTTTAATTAAATTAGAAGCACTTATAATTGGTCGTGAAATAATATCAGCAACTTTATTGAAAATACCTTTCTTGTACATTATAACCAAGTGAAACTGTTGAAGAAATCCCATCCACTGAAATGTCGTGATTGTTGTAATTTTATTTGTGATTGCAAGTATTGTAATGGTTGGTGATTGGTATGTATAATCGTCTCTTTACCCATTAAGTAGTGTTTCCACTTATTGACGCTTTGTACCAACGCATACAGCTCTTTGTCATATGTAGGATAATTAGTTACAGCACCATTGAATGTTTCGGAATGAAAAGCGATCGGCTTACTATGCTGCAAAAGAACTGCGCCCATGGCATAATCACTAGCATTAGTTTGTATCTCGAATGGCTGTCTGAAATTAGGTAATGCAAGGACTGGAGCTGAATTGATCTTGTATTTTAAAGCTTCGAAAGCTTGTTTATTTTTGCCTCCCCATTGGAAGCCTTTCTTCATACTTGTTATTGCATGCATAGGAGCTGCGATGGCAGAAAAGTTAGCAATAAACTTTCTCCAATACGGAGCTGCACCTAAGAAACTTCTTACCTTGGTTACTATTTTGGGAGTTTTCCAATTCACAATGGCTTCCAATTTAGAAGGATCAATTCTCAATTCGCCTCCTCCTACAATGTGTCCCAAATAAACCAAATAAGTCTTTCCAAACTCACACTTTGACATTTTAAGAAATAGTTTCTCTTTCTTCAAAACATCAAGCACCCTATTCACATGCAAGACATGTTCTTCTCTTGTTTTGTTTAAAATCAATATGTCATCTAAATACACAATCACAAATTCATCAAGAAATGGACGCAAAACATTATCCATAACATGCATGAAAGTTTCCAGTGCATTACACAAACCAAATGGCATTACTAGCCACTCAAAGTGTCCTTGTTTGGTTTTGAATGCTGTCTTCCATATATCACTTTTTGAAATTTTTACTTGATGATATCCACTTCGTAAATCTAACTTAGTGAAAAAAATCCTTCTTTCATTTGATCAAGAAAATCATCTATCCTTAGGAGTGGGTATCGATTCTTTACCGTTATCTTGTTCAAAGCTCTAAAGTCTACACACATGCGCCAAGTCCCATCTTTCTTCGAAATCAAGACTATGGGTGAACCGCATGGAGAAGTGCTTGGCCTTATGAGTCCTTTTTCCAATATCTCCTTGATTTTCCTCTTTATTTCATCATTCTCCATTATCGACATGTGATACATGTCGATGTTTGTAAGAGGACAATCTTGTTGCAATTGAATCTCATGTTGAATCTCCCTTTTTGGAGGCAATCATGTTGGCTCCTGAAACATCTCATGATGTGCATCAACTACATCATATAAATATGATTTAAAATTATGATCACAATCCTCAAATGATTCATTATTATCATCATCTTTAGGCTTAATCATTAGAAGAACAAAATTCTTACTTGAATTTACTAGCCTCTTTACCTATCCAGCATTTACCACATCAATATTTGTCTTCTTGCGATGTGCTCTAACAATGTACTCCTTGCCATCTTTGAATAAATGGTATTTTTTCTCATGGCGATGGAAGATCGCTTTCTTGCCATACAAGTAAGGATTTTCCAACACAATACCCGTTATATCAAGCAGAACCACATCTAATTCAACCGTGTCAACAAAATGTGCAGTTATTGCAAACCGCAATATACACTTCTTTGAAACTAGTTAATTTGCATCCTTACAAATCCAACCAAGTGGATATGGTTTTGGATGTGGTATGGTCTCAAGATTAATTTTCTTGACCAAGTCTTTAGATATCAAGTTTTCTTGTGACCCACTGTCAAACAATGTGTCAATCTTAGTATGTTTGGATATGACCCTCACATGAAACAATTCAATTCTCTCTTCTTCATTTGGAGCATGTATGTGATAGTTTGATGTACTAGTACTGAGTTTAGTTTCAATTTATTTCCCCTTCATGTTCTTCAATCCCATGGCTATAATTTTAGATTCATCACCTGAATCCTCTCCTAAATCATGTTGAGTTGTAGATGCAGTTTTTTGTTTCCCTTTGTTGTTGATATATTTGGGTCTCTTTTCAGGATGTAATTTCTAACATCGATTTTCATTATGGCCTTCTTTTGAAAAAATTTTACAAACCAATTTTTCTCCCTCTTTCTTTACATATGCATTATTTTTGCCTTTACCTTTTGAGGTATTTTCTTTTGTTTCCCCTTAAAAGGTTTGTTTCTACCCTCATCAGAAATGTTTTTCCCTCTAGCTTCTAGATGTGTGGCCTGAACACATAGCTCATCTAGACTTGTAGGGTTAAACATGAGGATAGTATGTCTTAGGTAGCTATGTAAGCCTCCTATGTACTTGAGAAATTATCTTGTCTATGCAAATCTACCCCTAATAAGAGAGCTATTCTCCTAAATTCTTGGGTGTAAACTTGCACATTTTGTCCTTCAATTGTCTAAAATTTTGTGAGTCCATTATGGATTTCTGCATATGAGCTAATGGATAAAACTGTCATTTTATTACATAAATGAAATCAGTCCATGATAGAATAATCTTACCATGCTTCTTGATCTCCTCCTTTCTCTTGGCTTCCCACCAAACAAGTTTTTCACCTTCCATTCTCAATGAAGCTAATTGGATTTTGGTATCATAATCTTGAAGGTTTTGGATTCTCAAATAGACCTCCAATTTCCTAATCCAATTATCAATTTTTCTGCATTGACTTCACCATTAAACATTGACAATTCAAACTTAACATCAAGTTTTAGAAAAGCCATTTTACCAATGTTCTTTGACTTCTGAGACTGATGTACTGAAAATGAAGTAGAGGATGATGATGATGAGGGTGAGGATGGTGACTTTCCATTGCCTCCATTTCCTCCATTGCCCTTCTTTGAATTATCTTCATCATTGTGACCTCCTGATGATCCCTGTCCTTCCTTGTGAAGTTTGGATCCTTCTACTTCTATTTTCTCATTCCTTTCTTGAGAAAGGATTCTCACCATCTCAGTCATGTCAAGGAATGATTTCCTAAACACTCTTTCTTCCTCTTTGGGATCCACTTCTTCATGGATTTCTTCTTCCTTTGAAGGCATGATTAATGCTAATTCTACTTCCCTAGGAGTTGAACTAGGTGGTGGATATTGTGGCAATCTTTCTCTCCTTTGTTGTGGCTCACTTTGAGACCCTCTTGCTCCCACCAATGTGCCTTCTCCTCTCTTGAGCTTGAGCCTAGTAAGCATGTGAAAACTTGCAAACAGTTAAACAAATATTTGCACACAACAACACCAGAGGATAAACTCTAGCTCTGATACCAACTTGATCTGAAATGATTGTATTAGTTTTGCTATGCTAAGTGTCTTTTCAGTTAATAAACACGTGTATACTTGTCTCGATAGTTTGCTTAAGTATTGTGGATTTTAACCATGAAATATAAGTGATTTTAGTGAATTAGAAGCATGAAATAAGAGAAAATAACATTGAAAAATAGTGTATAATAGAGAAATAAAACCACACATAACATTTACACAGCAGGCACGATGAAGCAGTTCACTCCTCCTGGGCTACATCTGTTGGTCCAGCTTCCAATTGCATGTCCATCTTTTACTATGCTCAAAATTTTGAAAATATATGTGTTTACATGCCTCTAATGGTTGTTTTCTCTGCACCAATGGCTTCAAAATGCTCCAATTAGTCTAGGTAGACACTTGTTTCACCCAAATTGGTCGAAAATTGACCCTCCTAGACTTTTTCCCAATAACTCCTAAAAACCCTCCACTAAAAATGGAGAACTGCACTTATCTGCAGTTAAATTTGGAATTTTTCTGAAATTTAGTGGGTGCGCTATTGTAGCTGCCAGTCCTAACCATTAAGGCTATGGTTAATGGGAGTGGGTGTCCACATGCCAACCCCCGAACCCCGCGGTCACATAAAACTTGGAGCGGAACTCCATGCGAAGACAAGGGTTAATTGTGGTGGAACTGGATTTTGGGTCGGTGTTACATGTGATTGCATTGATCGACAGAGGTTGCGGTAGTAATCAAGTTTTATGTCGTGGTTTGTTATTATAACATGTGACCACTCCACGGGGTCACCGACGGGTTGGGACCGCCGATAGTCACGGGGTCAACGACGGGTTGGGTTCGCCTTTAACCATAAGATGTTAAGACTCATGGTAGCATGATTGGTGGAGGAATTTGTACGCAGGCCAGAGGTCACGGGGTCGAACCCCCCGGACCTCATAAAATTTTATACCATTGTCTAGGGGACACGTGGCGCCTAAGGGCTAGCCACGTGTCACCCATCCATTGGCTACTAAAACCAAACTCGTACAACCATCCATGAATCAAAACGTGCCAATTGTCAACTTCAGACTGGCTTGGAGAAAATGGAATATTCTTAGGAATATTCCTATTATGTTGACTGTGCACCTCATGCTGATTGGGCATCCTAGTAAAACTTGTCGCAAATTTAGTTGTTTGGGAAATCAATCAGAACATGATATCTCCCTCATACGACATTGCTTTTTCAAACTATTCATGGCGTCATAATCAGAAAGATGAGATCTACCAGGTCGCTTAGGTTCAACACAGTTTCAAGCACTTTGAATTTTTAGCAAAATTTATGAACTCTTGATCACTACCCCAAAAGTCCTAACTAAGATACAATTTTTTTTGTTCGAACTCTCAATGGAGAAGCTTGGTATTTTGAATGAAGGTTGCTTTTAAAGAGTCTCTAAGTATTAGAGTGAATGAAAGACGTTTCTTATAGATAAAAATCAACTTCATGATTCTCCCATATCACTTTAAGAACAAGGGAATAGCTTAGAGAATTGTCCTAAAAGAACTTCCATGTGTGATGTTGAGTGTGTGCAAATGAATTATGTCAATGACATATGTTTAAATTGCAAGAAGTGGATATCATTGGATCCTTACGGTTTTTCTAGTTACAGTAGAAGAGATTGTATCCTTAAAAGAAAAGACAACATGTGTGCATGTATGGGTGCTTACTTTTTTGGTTTTCTATTTACTTAAAAAGGGAGATTAATATGACTTAGAATCCTCTTTGATTCGGTGAGATAAAAAGATATGCAAGATGAAGAGAATACTTCGATGAAAATGTTCTCTTTTGATCTTATTGACCACTCTATGTCAACGACCCCATATCAGTACACCCCCATTTTTACAAATGGGATTTATCATATTCGAGGTGTTCACGCCATTCATATTTCATCATCAGTCGATAGTTTTATAAATGATGTAAACCCATTCTGCATGTTTATAATGTAAATGATATTAGGACTCGAAGGAGGAGCGATGGCGGTAAAGCGATGGTCTAGGGTTTCATGATGTGGTTTATGCGTTGGTTCATCTGTTGCCCCTCATGGCGGCACCCACTGCTTCAACGGTATTGGGCCTGTGGGGAAACTGGACCGGATTTGGGGCTACTCACACTCTGTCGAGTCCGAAATATGATACCTCATCGAATACCATGAACTGCATCGAAGACATCTCACCTCGCGGTGGCCATGGAATGCCTTGTCGGCAATACACCAGTGTCCGTCTTTACTGCGATTATTACGCGCTGGACCACGGGTTCTGAAGTTTGGGGGCAGGGTCTTGCATCTGAGGCCAACAGACACCAGATGCGTCAGGGTACTCTACTCCCCACGATACACTGTACAAGCTCCGGGACTAAGTGGAGGGAGAGTGCCTAACTCTCTGCATTTTGTGCAGATTTGTGCAGGCCTGTTTTCTTTCATTGATCACTGCCAAGCTTTGGAATCAGACCTGCTTAGGCCCATATCGCTGCTGACAGAACAGAAACAAAGAAGAGTCAACAACAACGTCATTGCAAAATCGAATCGAGTAAGCGCAAATCGTTTTCAGATTTTTATAAAACCCCCTGTGGCGAATAGTTTATTGATTTGGACACAGGACACAGATGTAGTTTCAAAACTGAAGAAAAACATCTGGATATATGTTAGATATCCAAGCCATTTGCAGTCCCTAATACATAGTGGAAGAGTTTTACAAGATTCCAGCACACTCAAAGAATACTTCATTCATCTTGGCTCCACCATCTATCTCAATCTGAGGCTCAGAGGTGGAGCAGCTGTGCAGTACAGATCTCAGGGTCCCAGGGGACCCAGCACATCCAAAAATGATTTCCCAAAAGGTCCCTCATACAGGAACATATTACAGGGGAAAAATAAAACAACATCCCCATCAGTACCAGCAGAGAATGGCCCCAAACCTTACATTGTGGAACAACTAAATCATGTGCCAGAACTGCAACTAGACATTCTAGAGATTGATGAACAACGATCCAAATTCGAATCACAATTACTAATCTGCAGATTTAATTGTTTCTGGCCCAAACCAATGGAGCTCTTTCAATGGATTTTCACTAATTAGACAATGGACTGTGAGATCCATCTTTGTTCAAAGGGCTTTTTCATTGTAAAGTTCCTATCCTCGCAGGCCAGAGACACCATTCTTGGGGCTGTACCATGGTTCTGGGGATCCACTGGGCTCTTCACCATTCCATGGTTTCCATTATTTTATGCTAATACTATGGAGGTCTCCAGAATGCCTGTTTGGGTTCGGTTATACAATCTCCCACTTCATTTCTGGAATGAAGTTGTTCTTGTAGGCATAGGAAACACCATTGGGAGATACATAAAAACTGATACCCAATGCTTGGAGGAGAGGATCTACACCTTTGCACGAATCTGTGTGGAAGTGGACCTTAGTAAGGGGATTCCTGAGTGTATCCTACTGAATCATAAACAAAAAAAATGGACACAACATATTGACTATGAAAACACTGCATTCAGATGAAAAATATGCAGGAACACCGAGCATCTGCAAAACACATGCCCAGAAGAAAAAAGAGACAATAGAAAAAAGAAAAAGACAGGGAAAGCTACCAAGGGCTGGCAATTCCCTTCAGAAGAACCAGAGCAGGAGATGAAATAAGAATAGGACACACCCATCCCAAATGAAAACAACTAGATAGCAACAGATCTTAAAACACAAGAATAAGAGATGCAAGATCTTTCAGAACTTACCACTATAGCCAAGCCGACAATGGAACAAGGGGCGCCAAACAGTGGAGAAAACAAAAGACAACACAACTCAGAAACCTTAGGTTCTGATAAGGAAAATGGAGCAACCACAGTGGAAAATCAGCCCGCCTTAATTTCTACCATGCCAACACAAGGTCCTTGGCGTAAGGTCGAAAAGAAAAAAGGGAGAAAAGTTTAAGTATATCCCCATGTATCATGGTTCTATGATGTAACTTACTAGCCTGTCTCTGACAACTATCTGTAAAGTGTAACATGTAATTTTGTTTTCATTTAATAAAATTACGAATTTTTCCTTGGGAAAAAAATGTAAATGATATTAGTAAGACCATCATGTATGTAACAACCTAGGTAAGCCTAGTATTTTGGTGATGATTTCTATCCTAGGAGGTTTTTCGTCTCACTGATTCATTTGTGTTTCTCAACACAAATGATCAGAAGAGTTTTACCCTCCAACCTCACCCCAAAGCTAGGGTGGATTTTGTCGTCAAGATACTAAGTGAGTCCTAGTGTTTTCAATTGAGTCTTTGTAAAAGTAATTTGGGAATAATCCTAACTAATTGGCTAGATTATGTTATTATAAATTACTTGGTTTTCTAGATCATGTTTTGAGTCGCAGAATTGGGTAGTTATTTGAGGGTCTATTCCAAATGGGTTTTCCCCTTTTATGTGTCAAATTGTAATATCTTGATGTAAAATATTTTAGTGCATGGTCCCTCACAGTTAGACACCATGGCTAAAGTATTAGAGGGTTGGAAAAACTAATTAATCCCCCCATGAGTCAATTGATTAAATTTTCTAGCCAAATTAAATTAAAAATCCTAAGCCAAAAATTTGATTAATTTTATGTCCTAGGTAAATTTTAATTATTCAAAGGCTAAATTCCCAGGTCTATAAAAAATAAATTTTTAAAGGTCCCGAGCAAAGGGAATATTGAAAATTTTGTGAAATTTTGGACCCTTGGGCCTTGATAGTTAAGTCAAAGTTAATTTTTTGAGGTAACTAACTCAAAAAAATATTATTTTTTGAATTAATTAAAAAGGAATTAATTGAAAAATACGAAATTCCTCAAAAAATAATAATTTTGACGGACGAGATTAAAATATAATCAAATCCTTTTTCACGGACGAGATTACTTTCATAGGGATCAAGTGAAATAGCCATTGGAGATTTTAATCTATAAATTAGAGGTCTTTGTCCATCATTTGCATCCGATCTTTGAATTGTGCACTTGCTCAAAAAGCTCTTGTAACTTTTTTTCATCAATAAAATAGAAAGACTTTAGAGCTACAAAATTTGGTGTTCCTTTTCCAGATCTATGTGGTAATATTGTTTCTAAAACTCTGCTACCTTTATTCGCATTTGCTGGTTAATAGCTTTTATGTATTGATTTGCATACAGGTATCTTATGCAGATTTATGGGTTTTCTTAAATTTCATTTTGATTTGATAGAAATACCAGGTATCTATGTTTCTCGATGATCTTATGGTTATTTTTGAAATCACCATTAATCTAAAAATTAGATATGAGTGTGCGGAGGTCATTATTCAGGATTTGGGCATTTGGGGAAATCTTCAACTAGATCAACCGACTCTCAGATTTCGAAAAATCTGAAAAAGCCCATTGTCTCTTAATTTCTGAAGTTATCTTATGGAATATTTTTTGTAGGGTCTTCTTAGGCTTGTGCTTCTCTTAATTTATTGTTTCTAAATTGTGTAAAAATGGTTAAATATGGCCAAGAGGGATTTGATCTAATGGATCTGTAGAGTAACATTGTAGATTTGTAAGTATTGTTATTTTTTTTACTCACCCGGGTTTAGGGTTTTGATTTTATGTACATGTGTTGGGTTTCTAGGTATCTTCATTCTGGTTTTGTGCAGGTTATATTGTTAAAATTTCAGGAAAAGTTTTATATTTGAGCCAAATCTAGGCCCTGGAGGGTAATATTTAGTCTCAGGATCAGATTTGCTTGCAGATCCAGGAGGGATCTTTCCTTCAAAGCATAAATTGCAGGTATATTGAAATCAAAATCTGAGTCTATTGGTTTAAACATATTTTTGGGCAAGGAAAAATTTAAAATTTTATGCACCAGTGTGCTTTCGTGTTCTTCCTGTAGCTGCTCCATTAACCTATGTTTTTGTTGGCTACCTCTTCTTTCTCTCTGCGTCCTCAACTCACCCTTCATCCTTTTCCTCTGTTGCATTTTTTCTTTTCTCCCTTGTGTAGTCTTCAATCCATTGCCAGCTACATTTTCTCACTGCCAACTTTCTTCTCTTGCATGCTCTCCTTGTCATGGCCCTTTCTTCCTTCTTTTTTGTCCGCTGCTTACCCTCGTTGTCTGAATGTCCACTTTTCCATATCTTCACGCAGCTCTTACCTTCGTGCCCTTTCCGCGCTGCCATCCACATTCCTTCACGTCCCCTCCTTCTGCCTCAATCCCGTCCAAGATGCTCTCGTGGCTCTCCTTACCTCTCAACCTTGCATACCCGTGTGTTGTCTACCTGTGTGAGTTGCTCCTGTCCACTGTGTGGCTTCCTCCTTTCCCTCCTCACACGTTTCCCTTTTGTTGCAATCTTTCCACCCTTTCCATCTCCCTGTCGCAGCTTCTTCACGCTGACGGCTTCCACTCTCTTCTTCTCCGCCTCCTCTGTCCGAGCCTTCCTTCTTCCTGTTGACTTTCCCTAAAACCTAAATCAAACTCAACGCATTATAACGATATAACTTAAGTTTTCATTTTTTTAAATTTTGTAAAGTTTAGATTTGGATTTCCGTTAGGATTTTTTTTTAAGTTTTTAACATTAACATTTTATTTTCTAATAGTTTTGATTTTGATTTTAAATTAACCTTTAACTTTTCTAAAAATAATAAAATTTCAAAAAATTAAAGATAGAAAAAAGTTAAAAAATTCATTAACTTCTCACTTTAAAATACTCAAAAAATTAAAAAATGCAAAATTTTTAACTTTCAACTTTTGTAAAAAATTTCATTAACTTTTAATCTTTTAATTTTCGGGTGGTCTTGGGTGTTAAAAAAGGGAAAAAATATAAATTGTTCTATAGTCAAATGTGAACATTTAATTGTTTTTTAACATGTCTAGAGTTTGACTATAAAAAAAATTAATTAATTTTCTGGATTGGAATTACTGAGAAAATCATTTTAATTCGGAATTGCTTGAAGTGTTTAGGATTTGAATTCAATGGTTCTTTCATGATAATATCTTTCGAAATTTAAAGTGCTTAAATCTCGCATCCGGGTTTGAAATTTTTCATGCTTAGCATCTATTGGGATTGATCGTCGTTTAATTGGCTCTAACTGTGGTTTAATTACTTGAATCGATATTTATTGCAAATTTAACTTTGAGAGATTTTCAAGTAATGATAAATTGTATGTCCTTCTTTCCTAGATTGAGTATCTTTAATGCATGTCATTGAACGATTATGAAAATATTTTGTTCTCTTTGAGCTATAATTGCATTGGAATTATGAGCTTATGTTTAATCGAAAGTTATATCACATTGTTGAAAAAGGCTTATCTTCTAGTTTGGTAAATTGAACCTTTATTTGAAGAATTAAATACTGTGGTGGTGGTTTAAGCGTTCTGATCTCATCTCAAGCGTTCACATTTTAGATTGGATTAGATTTTCATAACAGGATAGTTATCCATTCTAGCAGCAATTATCTATCAGCTACTTGATCCTAGTTTCATAACGGGATAATTGACTCAATAAGGCACTGGTTTCAAACTTTTAATCTAATCAAATCTGTTAAATCTCGTTAAATATTAAACAAGAACTTGGTCGTTTGACTGTGTCTCCTGAACTGGTTGGCTTCGAACTAGTTCTATTTAATTTCATTTCTATAGGGTCTACCCCCTTTAGCCTACAGTGAGACAACTTAAATAGAGAGATTGGGAATCAAGGTGACAACCCCCGATCCGAGTTGTTGTCGTGGTGCCTAGACATTGTGCGACAAAATTTTTTGGCGTCATTGTAGTGGACCAATTTATTGGACTTTTTCCTTATGACATTCATCTCTTTTTTCTCTCTGTATTTCATCTCAGGTGTTTGAGTTAGATTTATGTCCGGGTGGCGACTCCATTTCCTTCATTTTCTACAGGAGTTTGTACTAGAAGACATCGATGTAGCTTGGTTAATCCTACTCCAAATCCTGAAAAGGTTCTCAGTGTCTGACTAGGGAGGCTCTCTTCTCATACACTTCTTGTTAATCTCGGGCAGGAAGCTCTCTCTGATATCCATTCTCTTTTCTGTGATCCTGTTTGGCAAGATATCATGGATATCTTTGCCCCATGTAAATTTGCTAAAATTTAGGATTATCCTAATGATTTCCCTGAACATGGTATGGATAAGTTACCTAATTTTCAGGGAAATAACGTGCTTAATGTCAAATCTCACTTGTACGCTTTCGCTTGTTGGTGGAATAAATGGGGGGCTAGAAATAACGATTTCGAGGATGTAAAGATGAGTATTTTTATTCTTACCTTTGAACAAGATGCTATGGAATGGTTTACTGAAAAGCCTAATATTTCATTTGATTCGTTTGAATCAATTCTAAACTCCTTTAAAGATAAATTCAGAGATAAAAGGGAAGATAGGATTTTGGTGAAAGATATCAGTACCATAAAAAAGAAAGAAAATGAAACGATTGAAGAATTTAACAAGGGATTTAATGGTATTCTTAAGGAAATATATCAAAATCATAGTCCTCCTCATGGATCTCTTCTGAATTTTTACATTAATGCTTTCAATTCTGATACTTCATATGAGCTAAGACGTGCTAAGAATGTTGATTATAAAGCTTGCCAATCTTTAGCAGAAGAGCTCGAAAGGGACAAAAGGGCATCAGGGAAGTCTGCAATTCGTGGTTTTGATAGGGCTGCGACTAAATTGAAAGGGTTTAAAGAATATGATGATGGCCCTATGAAAAAATTAATTCAAAATCTTGAAAGCATGGAGCTTAACCAAGCGAAATTAATATCTAACCATGCTAAGGAAATAAGCACTTTGCAGTCCAGGTTTGTCCAAATGGAAAGAACTCAAGCAAAAAATTCCTAACCTAGGAATCACAATAATAATCAAGGTAATAATACTGGGCAGAAAAATGTCAGTCTAGTGAGTAAAGACCTCCTAATCTGCTTGAATCTACTAATCTGGTTGATGAAGCTCCGACTTATTGTAGAGCTTGTGATGCTCTTCATGAGGAGGTTACTTGTCCCACTATTATAAGAATTATGAATAGTGTAATGTTTGGGGAAATTAATCAGATAAATGTTGTTGGGAAAGAATTTTCTTTGTCTATGGAAGATTGGATGGAAGTCAAGGAAAATAGTCAAGATGTTAGGCATTCACATATTCACATAGTACCAATAATTTTGGGGAGGAAAAGGATTTGATGATTGAATTATTTGGTGAAAAGCCTTCTCTTGATAAAGTATTGGAAATTGCAAAGGAAAAAGGATTAACTTATCAAATAAGGGATAAAGATCAAGGTAATAATCAAATAACCCCTCGAATTTTTAATCCTAGTCCTGGTTTGAATATTGATTTGGGAGAATGGTTGAATAATGCAAAGATCTTGGTGCCTATCACTGAGATATTGAAGCTTCCTGCTCAGAAGGCTAAGTTTTTAGATGCCATAGGTGTTACAACATTTTTTGGTCATCTAACCTTTTATCATTAGATGAAACCAAATACACCATGTAAGACCAATTTTACCCTAAGTAAAATTGCTTTCACTATGTGAAATAACTTAGTAAAACACCTTTATTAAGTTGTTTATGGTCTAAATAGGAAACCCCAAAAGGAAATAATAAACAAATCTACATTTTTTTATATTTCTTGGTCATATTTAACCCAAAACAAGGAAATTAATTAAATAAATCATTATTTATTTGATTATTTCCTAGGAATAAGTTATTTAAATCATCATTTAAATAATATTACTAGTTAAATTTGACTAAATCATTTTTAAATTATTAAATAAATCATTATTTATTTAATTATATTCCCACCATTTCCCTAAAATAATAAATAAATCATTTATTTTTTATTTTTTATAAATAAAGGAATTGACCCAAGTCAAAAATCCTTTTCCCTCCAACAAATTTAATAAAATATTCCTAAAGGGTGGTTCTAGAATTTGATTAATAATATTTTATTCATGCACCAAGTTCTAGATAACCCTAATATTTTGTTATAAATAGAAGGGTTTTCCCCATTCATTAGTCACCTCCATTGCATTAGATCACTCTGGATCTATTCTAGGTCACATTCTCCATTTTTGCCTTGTGAGCTCCCTTTGAGTTCTATGTTTGTCTGGGTTTTCTACACCAACAAGAGAGAGAAATTTTAAATCTGAAATGCTGAGGACTTTCAAGAACCCATCCCATTGAGGAGAACCGGAAAACACCTTTCTTGTTTTCCTCTCAGGTGCCCCCTTTTTAATATAATATAAAAATTCTTTCAAATACACTGCTCTTGTTTTGTCTATTGGATGCATGGAGCCATATTTCACTTTATCTGCTTAATGTCTTTTATGCTCAAGATTTGGATTTGTGCAGCATTATTTGGATCACCTAATTTCAGATTTAAAGATGTTTGGCAGCCATAATCTATGTTAGGGCTATTTGTTATGCGTAGCTAAAGTGGTCTTTTACGACGAAAGATTCATACTAACAATCGGAGTTTCGCATGTTAGTGTTGTTCAAGATCAGACTCCTGAAGTTGCTTATCAAGATGCCCCTATATATCTGCAAAAATTTGGAATCAGATAATAAGGAGCATCAACCATTTTTTGTTGCTTTGATGGTTAATCGTTATAAATTGAATAATTGTATGCTATATTTTGGGGCTTCAGCTTGTTTCATGACCAAGAGGGTCATGGAACAACTCAATTTAAGAGTTTCTAGACCATACTACAACATATGTGCCATGGATTTCTAAGAAAATTGAAGTTCATGGGTTAATCAAGGATTTACAAGTTCATTTATCTGTTTACCATGACATAATGATTGTTATGGACATAGTTGTAGTTGATGTTCCAGATGCTCGGGGTATGTTGTTATCTAGAAAATGGGCCTCTGATCTAGGAGGAAGCATTTAGATGAATTGGTCTTATGCTATGATTCCCTCTCCTAGAGGTGAGGGGTTTGTGAAACTCAATAGAGAGCCTGAAAGAAGATTCCATGTGGAAGATCCTAAGAGACCTCATAATGAAATAATTAAAGAGAAACCTAACAAGGGGAATTATGCTATCATGTCTAATTTCATAGTTCCTTTAGATGATAAGTTTGATGAGAAATTTGAGGACCTAAAGGATAAATTTTGGTACATGCATTTTGATGGTGCATCGTCTAGGTATGGTAAAGGTGTTGGAATTGTATTAAAGTCTCCCCTTGGCCATATTTTCAAAATTTCCTATAGAATGGAATTCAAAGTGACCAACAATGTAGCTGAGTATGAAGCCTTGTTTTTGGGTCTTGAATTGGCAAAAGCTTTAAGAATTAATTTGCTTAGTATCAAGGGAGACTCTGATTTAGTTATCATGCAAGTTAAAAATAAATTTACATGTAAAAATGTAAGGTTAAGGAATTGTCGAAATGCTATGTGGTATGTTATGGAATACTTTGATGTCATTAACCTTGAATCCCAAGAGAAAATAATATCTTGGCAGATGAGCTTGTTTTGGTTGCTTCTACTTTACAATTATATGATGAATTGATCAAGGATAAGATAAAAATGGAAATTATTTTTTAGACGTCCTGTTCCCGATAATTCAGAGCATTGGAAATTTTTTAATGATGAGAAGCAAGTCATTCATTTTCTTAATAATTTGGATGAGTTTGAAATTTTTTGGATAAGTTCCAGGGAGGATGGATCTGATGATCATGAAGATATTATAAATCCTACTCCTAGGAATATTGTTGCTCTAGAGCAGCACTTTGATCGGCATGATGCCACAAAGATGAAAGAGGAAAATAAAATGGATCCGGGTGAATTCATTGAAGTAAATATTGGTACCTTTGAGGACCCTAAAATTGTCAAAATTGGTAAAGGTACTAATGAATAAGAAAGGAAAAAGCTGACCAATTTACTTCATGAATATAGGGATGTTTTAGCATTTTCGTATGATGAGTTAAAAGGAAGATGTCATGCAACATACTATCCCTTTAAAGGATGAAAATGCTAAGCCTTTTTATCAAAAGCTTAGGAAAATAAATCCTAAGTTATCCCCTTTGGTTTAGAAAGCGCTTTCAATATGCTCGCAACTGGAATTATTGTTCAAACTATACATTCAACTTGGTGTTCCAACCTGGTGATTATTAGGAAGAAGAATGGTACCATTAAACTTTGTGTCGATTTTAGAAACCTTAATCTAGCATGTAAAAAGGATAATTACCCTTTTCCAAACATGGAGACTATGTTGCAAAGAGTAACGGGTTCAAGAATGATTTCATTGCTAGATGGTTTTTCTAGATATAATCAAGTTTTGGTTAAGAAGGAAGATCGTCACAAAACTACATTCACCAGACCATGGGCTACTTTTGAATATATTAGAATGCCTTTTGGGTTGACTAATGTTGGTGCTACTTTTCAAAGGGCTATAGATTATTCTTTTAAAGGTTTAATTGATAAAATTATTGAAATTTATCACGATGATCTTACTGTTTTTTCTAAAGATGGTATTAGTCACATAGGTCATCTTAAGAAGGTTTTTGACAAGTGTAGAGAATTTGGGATTTCCTTGAATCCAGCTAAGCCTGTTTCTGGAGTAACTGAAGGGAAATTACTTGGTCACATCATTTCCAAAGATGGGATCAATATTGATCCTGAAATAGTTGAGGCAATCCAAAAGATTTCTCTCCTCATAATCTTAAATCCCTTCAGTCTTTTCTTGGAAAAACTAATTTTCTGAGAATATTTATTCCAAATTACATGGAAATAGCTAAGCTTATTTAGATTATTTTAAAAAAGGATATAAAATTTCTATGGAAAGAAGATGGCAAAAAGGCTTTTCAAGGAATCAAGGGTGCTATTTCCAAAGCTCCTGTTTTGGCTAGTCTTGATTATTCAAAGGATGTCATGGTTTTCTCTTTCACTTCTGAAGATACCCTTGTTGGTGTCTTATTTCAAAAGAATAAGGAAGGTCGCGAACAGCCTATTGCTTTCATGAGTAGAGTGCTTCAAAATTCTGAATTAAATTATACTACTATGGAAAATCAAGCCTATGCCTTGGTTAAGTCTCTTAAGCATTTTAGGACTTATGTGGGTTATTCCAAGATCATTGCTTTTGTCCCGCATTATGCGATTAAAGATATCTTAACTCAAATTGATTGCTTAGGGACTCGTGCTAGGTGGGTTACTAAAATTCAAGAGTATGACTTAGAGATTAGACCCACCAAGTTATTCAAGGGTCAAGGCTTGTCCGAAATGATGTTCAAAGGTAATGAGAAAGCTCCTGGTTTGATTTTTCTTAACGGTGCATCTTCGCTTGAGCTGCAAAGATTAGGAGAACATGAATGGTACAAGGATATTGTTTACTATTTGTTAAATCTTACATGTCCTAACCATTTAGTTTCTCATAGAAGAAGGACTCTTAGATTAAAAGCCACTAAGTATTGCCTCATGAAGGATGGCCTTGGATGGATAAATCCTGAGGGCACAATACTTAGGTATGTTGATGAAGTTGAGTCCAAGAAGTTGATTTCTGAGTTTCATTCAGGATTTTGTGGCGATCATTATGCTGTTAGAACTACCACCCACAAAATTCTGAGAGATGGTTATTATTGGCATTCGATTTTTTCACATGTGCATAAATTTGTCAGAAGTTACCAAGCCTGTCAAATTTTCTCTGGGAAGCAAAAGTTAGCTACCCTGCCCCTGCAACCTATGGTTGTTGAGGCACCTTTTCAACAATTGGGTCTGGATTTCATCGGGAAATTCCCTAAAAATTATAGCAATGGCTACTCATGGATATTAACCACGACAAATTATTTTACAAAATGGGTTGAGGCCATTCCTGCTAAGAATACCAATGACCTTTATGGACTTTTTTTTAAATCAAATCATTACTAGATTTGGTGTCCCTGCAAAGATCACTACCGAAAATGCCAAGGCTTTTAGTTCGTTTGAATTTTCATATTTTTGTTTTAAGTATGGAATTGAATTATCTCATTCACATAACTACTATCCTCAAGGTAATGGTCTAGCTAAGTCAAGTAACAAAAATCTTATAACCATTATCAAGAAGATGGTAGGAGATAATAAGCGATCTTGGGACAAGAAAATCAAGTATGCTTTGTGGGAAAATATAATTACTAAAAAGAAGGCTACTGGTAAAATTACTTTTGAATTAGTTTATGGTTTGGATGTAAATTTGCATGTGCACCTTAAATTACCAGCTTACCAACTCCTTCAACATTTTTCCATTGATAAAGATGTTGTTAAAAATAGAATTGATCAGATTGTGGAGTTGGATGAAACTCATAGGAAAGCCTTTGATAATATGTGTAAAAATTAATCTAACATTAAGAAAATCTTTGATAAATCATCTCGATCTAGATCTTTACAGGTTGGAGACAAGGTATTACTTTGGGATCGAAAGAATGAAAAACTGGGAAAGCATAAGAAATTCGACAGTTTGTGGTTGGGACCTTACATTATTCAAGGCATTATTGGATCCAACTCATTCCACTTGATCACGTTGGAAGGCGAACCACTCCACTTACATGCGAATGGAAAAATGCTCAAGTTGTTCTTCAGAGATGACATCTGATGCCATTGGGCAGCCTTTGTATTGTATTTCTAGCCTTACACCTTGTCCTTTCAGCATTTCATTTTGTAGTTAGATTAGATTTACTTTTCATGTTAAGTAGAATAATAAATGATAGAAGAGCTTCTATTTTTCATGTGCTTAATGTTAAATGATGATATTTGGATGGACGTTACTTGAATAATTTTGTGTGTTGCTTGGATGCAGATTCTGGATTCTCAAATTCCTTCAATGAAGCAACGTGTCCCCATGTAGATCCAGATGTTAACCACTCTGTGTCAACGACCACATAGTAGTACACTCCCATTTTTTCAAATGGGATTTATCATGTTCGAGGTGTTCATACCATTCAGATTTCATCATGAGTTGACAGTTTTATAAATGATGTAAACCCATTATGCATTTTTATAATGTAAATGATCTTAGTAAGACCATAATGTATGTAACAACCTAGGTAAGCCTAGTATTTTGGTGACGATTTATATATTAGGAGGTTTTTCATCTCACTGATTCATTTGTGTTTCTCAACACAAATGATCGGCAAAGTTTTCCCCTCGAACCTCACCCCAAAGCTAGGGTGGATTTTATCGTCAAGATTCTAAGTGAGTCCTAGTGTTTTCTATCGAGTCTTTGTAAAAGTAATTTGGGAATAATCCTAGCTAATCGGCTAGATTATTTTATTAAAAATTACTTGGTCTGCTAGATCATGTTTTGAGTCACGGAATTGGGTAGCTATTTGAGGGTCTATTCCAAATGGGTTTTCCCCTTTCATGTGTCAATTTGTAATATCTTGATGTAAAATATTTTAGTGCATGGTCCCTCACAATTAGACAGCATGGATAAAATATTAGAGGGTTGGAAAAAATAATTAATCCCCTCATGAGTCAATTGATTAAATTTTCTGGCCAAATTAAATTAAAAATCCTAAGCCAGAAATTTAATTAATTTTATGTCCTAGGTAAATTTAAATTCTTCAAAGGCTAAATTCATGGGTCTATAAAAAATAAATTTATAAAGGTCCCACGCCAAGGGAATATTGAAAATTTTGTGAAATTTTGGACCCTTGGGCCTTGATAGTTAAGTCAAAGTCAAATTTTTGAAGTAATTAACTCAAAATTATTATTTTTGAGTTAATTAAAAAAGAATTAATTTAAAAATTAGAAATTCTTCAAAAAATAATAATTTCGACGGACGAGATTAAAAGATAATCAAATAATTTTCGACGGTTGAGATTACTTTGACAGGGATCAAGCGAACTAGCCGTTGGAGATTTTAATCTACAGATTAGAGGTCTTTGTCCATCATTTGCATCTGATCTTTGAATTGTGCACTTGCACTCAGAAGCTCTTGTAACTTTTGCTGATCAATAAAATAGAAAGACTTTGGGGTTATAGACTTTGTTGTTCCTTTTCCAGATCTATGTGGTAATATTGTTTCTAAAACTCTGCTACTTTTATTGGCATTTGTTGGTTAAAAGCCTTTATGGATTGATTTGCATACATATATCTTATGCAGATTTATGGGTTTTCTTAAATTTCATTTTGATTTGATAGAAATATCAGGTATCTATGTTTCTTGATGATCTTATGGTTATTTTTTAAATCACCATTAATTTAAAAATCAGATCTGAGTGTGGAGAGGTCATTATTCAGGATTTGGGCGTTTGGGGAAATATTCAGCTAGATCAGCCTACTCTTAGATTTCGAAAAATCTGAAAAATCCCATTGTCTCTTAATTTCTGAAGTTATCTTATGGAATATTTTTTGTAGGGTCTTATTAGGCTTGTGCCTCTCTTAATTTCTTGTTTCTAAATTGTGTAAAAATGGTTAATTCTGGCTAAGAGGGCTTTGATCTAATGGATTTGTAGAGTAGCATTGTAGATTTGTAAGTATTTTTACACAAAATATTCAGCTAGATCAGCCTACTCTCAGATTTCGAAAAATCTGAAAAATCCCATTGTCTCTTAATTTCTGAAGTTATCTTATGGAATATTTTTTGTAGGGTCTTATTAGGCTTATGCCTCTCTTAATTTCTTGTTTCTAAATTGTGTAAAAATGGTTAATTCTGGCCAAGAGGGCTTTGATCTAATGGATTTGTAGAGTAGCATTGTAGATTTGTAAGTATTTTTATTTTTTTTACTCACCGAGGTTTAGGGTTTTCATTTTATGTACATGTGTTGGGTTTCTAGGTACCTTCATTCTGGTTTTGTGCAGGTTATATTGGGAAATTTTCAAGAAAAGTTTCAGGTCTTAGCCAACTCTAGGCCCTGGAGGGTAGGATTTGGTCTCAGGATTAGATTTGCTTGCAGATCCAGGAGGGATCTTTCATTCAAAGTGTAAATTGTAGGTGCATTTAAATTAAAATCTGAGTATATTGGTTAAAATAGATTTATGGGCAAGGACAAATTTTAAAATTTTATGCACCAGTGTGCTTTCGTGTTCTGCCTGTAGTTGCTCCATTAACCTGTGTTTTTGATGGCTACCTCTTCTTTCTCTCTGCGTCGTCAACTCGCCCTTCATCCTTGTCCTTTGTTGCATTTTTTTCTTTGCTCCCTCACATAGCTTCAATACATTTCTAGCTCCATTTTCTCGCTGCCAGCTTTTTTCTCTTGCGTGCCCACCTTTTCATGGCCCTTTCTTCCTTCTATATTGTCTGTTGCTTACCCTCGTTATCTGAATCTCCACGCCGCCATGTCTTCATGCAGCTCTTGCCTCTATGCCCTTTCTACGCTACCATCCGCATTCCTTTGCGTCCCCTCCTTCTGCCTCAATCCCGTCCAAGCTGCTCTCATGGCTCTCCTTACCTCTCAACCTTTCATCCTCGCGTGCTTCCTTCCTATGTGAGCTACTCCTTTCTGTTGTGTGGATTCCTCCATTCCTTCCTCGCACATTTCCCTTTTGCTGCAAGCTTTCTACCCTTTCCATCTACCTGTCGCAACTTCCTGACGTTGACGGATTCCGCTTTCTTCTTCTTCGCCTCCTCTGTCCGAGCCTTCCTTCTTCCTGTCAACTTTCCCTAAAACCTAAATCAAACTCAACGCATTATAATGATATAACTTAACTTTTCATTTTTTAAAATTTGGTAAAGTTCAAATTTGGATTTCCGTTAGGATTTTTTTTTTAAGTTTTTAACATTAACATTTTATTTTCCAATAGTTTCGATTTTGATTTTAAATTAACCTTTAAATTTTCTAAAAAATTTAAAATTTCAAAAAATTAAAAAATAGAAAAAAGTTAAAAAAATTCATTAACTTCTAACTTTTAAAAACTCAAAAAAATAAAAAATGAAAATTTCTTAACTTTAAACTTTTGTAAAAAATTTCATTAACATTTAATTTTTTAATTTTTGGGTGGTCTTGGGTGTTAAAAAAGGGAAAAATCTAAATTTTTCTATAGTCAAAGGTGAAATTAAAAAATAAAAGAAAAAAGGATTGGAATTACTGAGAAAATCATTTTAATACGGAATTGCTTGAAGTGTTTAGCATTTGAATTCAATGGTTCTTTCATGATAATATCTTTCGAAATTTAAAGTGCTTAAATCTCGCATCCGGGTTTGAAATTCATGCTTAGCATCTATTGGGATTGATCGTCGTTTAATTGGATCTAACTGTGGTTTAATTACTTGAATTGATAGTTATTGCAAATTTAACTTTGAGATCTTTTCAAGTAATGATAAATTGTAAGTCATTCTTTCCTAGATTGAGTATCTTTAATGCATGATATTGAAGGATTATGAAAATATTTTGTTCTCTTTGAGCTAGAATTGTATTGGAATTATAAGCCTATGTTTAATCGAAAGTTATATCACATTGTTGAAAAAGGCTTATCTTCCAGTCTGGTAAATTGAAAATTTATTTGAAGAATTAAATAATGTGGTGGTGGTTTTAAGCGTTCTGCTCTCATCTCGTGCGTTTGCATTTTAGATTGGATTGGAATTTCATAATAGGATAGTTGTCCATTCTAGCAGCAGTTATTTATCAGCTACTTGATCCTAATTTCATAACGAGATAATTGACTCCATAAGGCACTGGTTTCAAACTTTTAATCTAATAAAATCTGTTAAATCTCGTTAAATCTTAAACAAGTACTTGGTCATTTGATTGTGTCTTCGGAACTAGTTGGTTTCCAACTAGTTCTCTTTCATTTCATTTCTATAGGGTCTACCCCCCTTAGCCTGTGGGTAGACAGCATAAATAGAGAGATTGGGGATTAGGGTGATAGCCTCCGATCTGAGTCATTGTCGTGGTGCCTAGACATTCTGTGCGACAACAGGTCCCAATAAAAAATTTATGTAAATGTCACTTTAACGAAGTAACTCAAATTATTTTTCAAATATGGTCGTCCATATGGTAAAGGAAAGAAAAAAAATGGTGTTTTTTCAACCATTTTATCTACTATGTAACCTACTTAAACTTGAAAAAAAGACTAAATAACCTAACCACAAAAACGAGGAGGCATAGTGAATTAATGGCTGCAACATCACTCCAAGTAGATAGAAAAGCTTCAAAAATTACAACAACACTGATTTCCATGGGCTTATGAAAAACATATGTGTGAATCATGCAAAATGAAAAACTAGAAAGTGTGTGGATTATGCACATGTTTCATCGATAGTCATGTGAACCAACTATGAATGGAAAAATTAACATAAATGTCTCAACATAGAACTTAAGAGAGTGATTCTAAGGTCTAGTTGACCCCTTGTGGCTATTTGCAACACAAATTTTAGTGAAAAAGGTTGTTCGAGTAGCCAGTGAGGGATGAGATCAAGTGAAAGACTCAGTGAGAGTTTCCAATATCTTTTGTGTTTTTGGTAAAGGGGGAGGACCAGATTAACTTTTTTGTAGAAGGTGACTGCTAACCTACAAAGTAACAACAAATGAGTAGTGTTGATTTCAATGGAGAAGATATTACATTAACAAATAACAAGGAGTAAACATGTATGATATCAAAAGCAAAAAATAAAAATAGTCAAGAAAAAAAAATAACAAATATGGAAGCAAACTACTTTTATTTCCAATGGAGAAGATCAAGGGGCCTTGAATGAGACACCAAGTATTGTTTTAATAACTCTTTTGGATCCTCTCCAATACTTTCAAGTGAGGGTCCTTTGTTTAATTTTGGACTTCCCTCTCTCATTACGATAAGGTTGCAAGCTTTCACAACGGTGAAGCAATTATTTAAAGCAAGTAATGAATGCTACAATAATGGTGCTTCAAAACCTTGAGAATTCTCTTGAAATTTGGGCAACATAACTTTGCATTCAACTTCTCCCTTTAATTTCTTACCCATGACTCTTATTTATAGGTTCTCCTTAAGCTTCATGAAAACTAGTTCAAAGTGTGAGTGGTGCTCGAGTATATTGTATTTTCCCATGCATGAAAGGGGAATGATAGGGGACTTGATTTTTCCAAATTACTTACCATTAATGTCATATAGCTCTGAACTAGATTGACTCACCATTGGAACTAGTCTTTTTATGAGATACTCATTATTTCAGGTGTTGTTTATTAATGAATTATCGTTGTCTATGGGTCCACATAACCATCAACAGGATAACCCTATGAATCATTCAAAAAATGCATTATGGATATGCATGAATGAATACAAGTCCACTTTATAATATTTTCTTTATTCCTTCTGAGCTATTAATTAATTTCCATAGATTACCTTTATTTTGGTGTATTGATGACATTTTTCTGGTAATGACTTGTATACCCTTGTGCACGATTTTAGGGTGATAACAATGCCCACGAGGAGCTCAATGTTCACATAGATACCAGTTCTAAATATGGTTTACAATTGATGGAAAATTACATCGTTGAAGATGCATATTCAGAGGATATTTTAGTCTCTTGCAAGTCCACTAATGCATTTGAACTTTAATTTTTTCAATGGGTGGGTTCACTGTAATTTTTGATAGGCTTTGATTTGATTACTCAACAAGTGTTTTAATGAAGTGAAATGTAAGTTCTTTGGACTTGTCAATTACAATATTATCTCTCTGATGAATAGTGAATAAAACTATAGGTATTTCAACAATATGTACATATAATAGCATAATATTTGAAAATTATTCATCATGTGCAAAGTAGAGCATATTTTTAATTCTCCTTGAATGAAAGACATGATTTTTTTCTCTGAAAATAGAAAAGAAAATGAAAGAGGTCTCAAGATCATTTCCTCTTATTTTTTAACTACTTTTTGAGAAAGTGTAAGCAACCTTGAGTTATCTCATATCTTTATTTTAAAGTGCATTTTCTTTCAATTATAAAATGAATCAATATAAAGTAACTACAAATTAAAATTAAAAAATTAAAAAAAATTGTATATACTTAAATTTGTAAAATAAATTCATTGTAAAATTGATTCTCACTTACTTAATTATAATAGTTGGCCATTTCATAAACAAGAGCCGTGTGGTGGCATGTCACTTCTTTTTTTTATAGATGAATTTTATGCATAAAAAAACCATAAAGTGCCTATTATTGATGCAACTCATTTAATATTACTGCACCTTAACATTTTGAAATGTATCATAATATATGTAGTATCATGATAAATCATATAAATGATTTATAATTCGTCCAACGTTTTGGGTGGACACTTCTCCCATCATACAAAATAAATAGCATAATAAAATAAAATGAATGATGAATAACCTTAAACAATGCCCAAATAAGATGTTGTCCATAAAATGTGAATATTGAGATAAGAATATGTTGGTGCTTCATAACGATCTCCCCCATCTCATAGAATACTTTTGAATAGTACATGAATATTTATATACGAAGAATGCTTGTCATCAACGAAATGAATATTTTTTTTTAATTTTCTAATTACGTAGAGTTTAGTATTAATGTTGTGTTAAAGGGATCCCGCACTGGCATTTGAAGCTCTGTCTGCGAGCATCAGCTAACCTAGCAGAGGCACTAGCCGCCATGGCTGTAGGAGGGGGATCTGACCCCCTTCCTCCACCTCCAAATGTTATCGCGTTCAGGAAACTAGTAGTAGGAGGTAGAAAACGTCCCCTATCTGATTCGCAGCAGAAGTTTGGAAATAAACTAGACATCATCCCACCAGTGGCTCTCCCAGTTGAGGAAACTTGTAGGTTTGATTTGAATCTCACTGAAAGAGGACTCATAGGGAAGTTCGGTGGTCTCTGGCCATCCCCCAAAGCTGTGGAGGATTGGGTGCAGAGAAAATGATGCAGGTACACCCTGCAAACCCAGAATATTTCCTGAACTCTCATGCATATACAAAATGCATCCAACATTTACACCCAACTAAAACTTTAAGTCAGGGCAATTACATACACTTTCATTTGCGGAAGCTTCATCTCACAATCATTTCCTTATGATTATAAAATCATCACATAAATGGAAGCTATTTAAAAACCAAAAATTCTCACACTAAGGTCTGTTCTAAAAGTATAAGCCTTTAAACTTTAAAGCACCATCGCATATGGAGTCATACATTCCAATATATATTCAACCTCAAGGCATTAATTTGAAATGCTGCCTTACATACTCCTCATGTCAAATATTTATACTTGACATAAAAATTCGATTTGATTCAACATACCAATTGCCTATCATTTAAAATAACATCGCCCACACAACATTACACGTTGATCATTGGACTAAATATGCCACATCCCCATTTCAGTCAACGCAGTTCAGAAATACATCACGGTTTAAATACAAACGTGCTTACCTCGTGAACTCCACACAAATTCAATTGCGTCCTCACCTTAAAATGTAGTTTTATAATTCAGCTTCTCAGTGCCAATTCTGCTATTGCGTACCCTTCAAACTCGACACGGTGCTCGATTTTATGTTTTGATACTTTGGATGACTCACCCATTTCAGAGCTCAATTTATCGTAAACCGATCATCAAAATTATTTGACTAGCATCGCTCCAAGTGAATAGAGCCAGCGTATCTCTTTGATCAATGTAGAATTCAATTTCCTCCAGCGTACTTACTGAATTATTCACCAGGTTCAATACATTTGTTTCAACGCCGATTTAATATTCTGCACACAAATTTCCACTATGCAAACAGTTCATATAAACCTTCAGATTTTGTTTAAAAGTCGAATGCCAATAAAATAACTTTCCAAATTGTAACAGCGCTTCATCTGCAATTAACACATCGATTCCTCCTTCTTTAAAACTCAGATCCTCTTTAAACAATTTCTCACTCTTGCAAATTTCAGATTCGTTCCCAAATTACGTTATTCGTTTGGTTGATTCAACGCCTGACACAAACGCATCAACCAATTAAAATACATATGCTGGATCAATGTCCATGCTCAACCATTCGAGCATCAGCAATGTGACTCAAACTGTGAACTGTGCCTTCAATTATGACAAAACATCATTAATTAACATGTAAATCAATATAATGTAGGCCAATAAATGTTTACATACCAGAATCGAACCAGCAATCCGACTCAACCTATCATTGCTTCGACCATAACTCAACATTGAACGCTCTTGTTCTGCGTTTCAATTTAACTGCGCCCACCTCGAAGTCGACCTTCAGAAACTGATATGCCAGTTGAATTCCGATTCCAGATCCTCATGGATGATCGATACAGATTAAATTCAACTGAAATCAATTTTTTTCTCATACCTTTATTCCACTAACCTTCAAACAGAATTTAACCAAAACCAGTCCCTCATCGTATAACCAAATTCAATCAATTACAAACCCTTTGACTATGTGCAGAGGTTTTTTTTTTTTTTTATGTTGATTGATACATAATTACATCGAATCTATTCACAGATACTTAAACTTCAACACATGTTTCTTGTCCATTCTCTCACAGAAACCTTAAAAGGCGTATATCAAATCTTCAATACAAGATTTTAACTACACATAAATCAATCCATTAAGGCGCATAATTCCAAACCAATGCTTCATATAACAATTAAACTTACTTACATGGAAATATCAGTTCTTGGCCTGATTTTCAAGTAATTGGCTCTCTTACAAATGCTGGAGGCTTACAACCTCTTTCTCTATTCTGCACTCTAATCTCACCTCTCAAACTTCTGATCTCTTTTGCCTTTGAGGTATATCAATTTATACAAATTCAAAATGATCTAATTTGAGTTCAATCCCTTTAATATCTCAACAAATCCCCAAATCTCTCAACACCCCTAAAGTCTAGATATTTATCCCTAAAACCTTGCAACTAAATCTATCTTAGGCTCCATCATTAATTCTAAATTATCTCAAGGCTAATTTCTCTCATGTTTCCAGTTGTTTGGAAACATTTACAAATTCTCACATATAATTAATTAAAAAACATAATTAATCACTCAAAAATAATATTAATATTTACATGAAATTAATAAATTCTCAAAAAACATGAGACCCCTAGGTTTAAATAAAATACAAGGTATTTTTCCGAGCTAATGCTCCTACATCAGACTCCCAAGGTAGAAAATGATCATGATCTCCAGATCATGCGTTTAAGTCTTTGTCCGCTTGAATCCCACACTTTGTTCTGCAAATCATCATCTATATCTGTTGTCTGCTGCTTTTCTCCAGGTCTCCATATCTTATGTTGTCTTGCTCCACTCGCTACACTTTCACAATCTGTCTCCGTCTTCATTTTGCTGCTGCTTCTCTTCCTTTCCGATGTCTTCCTCTGAGACACTTTCAACATGATTCTTCTGATTAATTCAATTTCTCGGTCCAATAAGTCTTCAAACTGCTGATTTCTTACTTCTTGCTGAGCTAAGACGGCTTGCTCAGTTCTTACTCGTTCAATTTTTACTGTCACTTACTGACTTCTTGTTGCCACCCAATCATCCATGCCCTCTTGTCTTCTGAAATAGAAAACTTCTTCTCTGCCTTCTCCTATCAGCAACTTACTGGACTGGTGCATTGTACACTCCTTTTTGCTATCTGCATCTCTCTGCATCTGTAATTTCCAATTCTGAAATTGAGATTCTTCCTGCACTGAATCTCGATCATTCAGCATCATGTCCTCATCCCATGGATTTGAAATTTCCACAAAATCATCGTCTTCCTTCTTCATTTGACTGCTCAACTGAGTCAAAGGTTCTTCAGCACCTGCAATAATACCTGCATTCACAAAACACTTGTTAAAATAAAAATCATAAGGCCTCAGTGCCTTACTTCCTACTGTCAGCACTTCAGTATGCTGATCCCAATCATTCTTGAGACTATCAGTTAGTCTCTCCTCAACATCATCCTTTCCGAGAATGCCTCTGTGTTCTGGTTCATAAAAATGAACCTCTTTATTTCCATTCATCTCTGTCTTTATACTATGAACACTTATCCTCTGTGCTTCTAGTCTCTACTCTAGGACACTTAACTCATGCCATAAATCTGTTATCTACTTTGAGAAACTTTCTGTGCAATCTTCACTACCTTCACAAGCCAAGCTTTCTATTGTCACCATCTCTTCATCTGTCATTAGAACATAATTCTGATCCTCAACTTCTGCAATAAACTCAGTTATCTGTCCATCACTTTTTAATTGGCCATTTAATAAAAACAATTTGTCATTATCATAATTTATAACAAATTGATCATCATCATGTATCATCCCTGCATTCATACACAATTTGTCAGTTTGAAAACTACAAGTTTCAACAGTCTCAACTGTTGGTTCATATACCAGCTCTTCAAGTTGATCCTCTTCTTCATTCACATGAACTTCCTCTTGTATTGTAACAACTTCAACATCACTGCTTTCTTCTTCAGAGTACTTTTCCATACTTGTGACCGCTTCACAAGATTGTGCATCCTCCTCAGTAAAACCTGTAATCACATCACAATTGTCAGCTACACAAATACAAGAGTTCACATTATCCAGCTGATCTGGATCTGCCCAGTAACTCAAGAAATCATCAATGATCTCCTCCTTTGTTTCATCAGTGGAAACCTCCACTTTCAACTCATCTGCTCTGAGTTCTTCACGTCTCAACTGTACATCCATCATCTGCTCGATCTTCTTCAACTCTTCTGCTAACTGCATGTTTATCTGTCGATCCCTTTTCTGCTGTAGCCTCTGCCACTTCACTTTCTTCCTCATGGTCCAACCATGTCTCTGGTCTTTCATATTCTCCTGTAACAACTCCATCAACAACTCAAGATGAACCACGATCTCAGCTTTCTCTTTCTCATACTCCTCACTAGTCCACTGCTTCAATGTGCCATTTTCCTTGGCATCTTTCTCCCTTTTTCTACGGTGGCCTCTCTCTGAACCTCTGCTCTCTCCTTTATGACTTTCAATAGTCATCTCCTTCGCCATGATTTTCTGACCCATGAGTTGCACCAAGCCTCTACAACAACAAACTCTCTTGCTGCCACTTACCTCACCAATCCCTTCCTCCGGATCTGGTCTCTTGGTAATCATCGGTCCTCTGCTGGAACCCTTTGAGCATTTCTCCACTACTCCTTCAGGCTTCTCTCATTTGCAACTTTATTCAACCTCTATTGATTCTCCAGGTTCTGCCACTCTCTCTTAGAATCCATGTCGAACTCTTTCATCACTGCACTCCAGTTGTGATCTTCTTCTTTCGCTGAGATTTCTTCATTATGCCTGCAACCAAATTCTGCAACAACTTTCAAACCAGAGTCAAATATCATCTGACAACTCACCTTCAAGATCCCGTTGATCTTGCTTTATCTTCCACCTGCACTGCATCTCTGTGCTGCAACATTCATCAGTCTCAAAATCTGATCTTAACACATGCAATTAATTTAACTGAAAACTTAAATCTCCACACAGAACTATTCCAGCTCTTATACCAAAATTATGCAGGTACATCCTGCAAACCCAAAATCTTTCCTGAACTCTCATGCATATACAAAATGCATCCAACATTTACACCCAACTAAAACTTTAAGTCTGGGCAATTACATACACTTTCATTTGTGGAAGCTTCATCTCACAATCATTTCCTTATGATTATAAAATCATCACATAAATGGAAGCTATTTAAAAACCAACAATTCTCACACTAAGGTCTGTTCCAAAAGTATAAGCCTTTAAAATTTAAAGCACCATCGCATATGGAGTCATACATTCCAATATCTATTCAACCTCAAGGCATTAATTTGAAATGCTGCCTTACATACTCCTCATGTCAAATATTTATACTTGACATAACAATTCGATTTGATTCAACATACCAATTTCCTATCATTTAAAATAACATCGCCCACACAACATTACACATTGATCATTGGACTAAATATGCCACATCCCCATTTCAGTCAACGCAGTTCAGAAATACACCACGGTTTAAATACAAACGTGCTTACCTCATGAACTCCACGCAAATTCAATTGCGCCCTCACCTTAAAATGCAGTTTTATAATTCAGCTTCTCAGTGCCAATTCTGCTATTGCGTACCCTTCAAACTCAGCACGGTGCTCGATTTTCTATTTTGATACTTTGGATGACTCACCCATTTCAGAGCTCGATTTATCGCAAACCGATCATCAAAATTCTTTGACTAGCATCGCTCCAAGTGAATAGAGCCAACGTATCTCTTTGATCAATGTAGAATTCAATTTCCTCCAGCGTACTTACTGACTTATTCACCAGGTTCAATACATTTGTTTCAACGCCGATTTAATATTCTGCACACAAATTTCCACTATGCAAACAGTTCATATAAACCCTCAGATTTTGTTTAAAAGTCGAATGCCAATAAAATAACATTCCAAATTGTAACAGTGCTTCATCTGCAATTAACACATCGATTCCTCCTTCTTTAAAACTCAGATCCTCTTTAAACGATTTCTCACTCTTGAAAATTGCAGATTCGTTCCCAAATTACGTTATTCGTTTGGTTGATTCAACGCCCGACACAAACGCATCAACCAATTAAAATCCATATGCTGGATCAATGTCCATGCTCAACCATTCGATCATCAGCAATGTGACTCAAACTGTGAACTGCGCCTTCAATTATGACAAAACATCATTAATTAACATGTAAATCAATACAATGTAGGCCAATAAATGTTTACATACCAGAATCGAACCAGCAATCTGACTAAACCTATCATTGCTTCGACCATAACTCAACATTGAATGCTCTTGTTCTGCGTTTCAATTTAATTGCGCCCACCTCGAATTCGACCTTCAGAAACTGATATGCCAGTTGAATTCCGATTCCAGATCCTCATGGATGATCGATACAGATTGAATTCAACTGAAATCGATTTTTTTCTCATACCTTTATTCCACTGACCTTCAAACAGAATTTAACCAAAACCAGTCCCTCATCGTATAACCAAATTCAATCAATTACAAACCCTTTGACTATGTGCAAAGTTTTTTTTTTATGTTGATCGATACATAATTACATCAAATCTATTCACAGATACTTAAACTTCAACACGCGTTTCTTGTCCATTCTCTCACAGAAACCTTAAAAGGCGTATATCAAATCTTCAGTACAAGATTTTAACTACACATAAATCAATCCATTAAGGCGCATAATTCCAAACCAATGCTTCATATAACAATTAAACTTACTTACATGGAAATATCAGTTCCTGGCCTGATTTTCAAGTAATTGGCCCTCTTACAAATGCCGGAGGCTTACAACCTCTTTCTCTATTCTGCACTCTAATCTCACCTCTCAAACTTCTGATCTCTTTTGCCTTTGAGGCATATCAATTTATACAAATTCAAAATGATCTAATTTGAGTTCAATCCCTTTAATATCTCAACAAATCCCCAAATCTCTCAACACCCCTAAAGTCTAGATCTTTATCCCTAAAACCTTGCAACTAAATCTATCTTAGGCTCCATCATTAATTCTAAATTATCTCAAGGCTAATTTCTCTCATGTTTCCAGTTGTTTGGAAACATTTACAAATTCTCACATATAATTAATTAAAAAACATAATTAATGACTCAAAAATAATATTAATATTTACATGAAATTAATAAATTCTCAAAAAACATGAGACCCCTAGGTTTAAATAAAATACAAGGTATTTTTCCGAGCTAATGCTCCTGCATCAGAAACTAGACACCTCTTGTCTCGAAAGGCATCAAAATCCATTTCGTCGGAAAATGATTCTTCATTTTTGTCTTTGAGAATGTGGAAGATAAAAACCTCATATTCATAAATGGGACATATTTCATGGGACCTCAAGGGCTATATTTAAATAAATGGACACCCAATTTTGACCCTGCCCAAGACGTGCCTTCAGCTGTCCCAGTGTCGGTGTGCCATCCCCACCTTCCTCTGCACTGTTGGAACCAGAATCCCTCCAAACCATCGACAACATTCTTGAAAAATATATCGACTAAGTAGTAAGAAAAGATAAATACTCCTGCGCACGCATATGCGTAGAGGTAGACTTGGAATTTGGGCTGCCGGAATCCATAAAACTAACAGTTGCAGATTGGACCCATATCCAGGAGTTGGTTTACGAACAACTTCCATTTAAATGCAAGCATTGTCACAGCTACGACCATTTTGCAAGGCATTGTAAAAAGAAGGGTGAAGAATAAAGTGAGAACTCGAAAGCATAGCAATGGACCATAGTATAGAAAGCAGCCTCGTCAAAATCCAGAGGAAAAGGGGCAGCAAAAGAGATAAAAACCCCAATGACAGGGCAGGCCCTCGGGTTAGGGAGCCCCATCCCCTCATCGACATCAGTCAATCCTATTGAAGAGGACAATAACATAGCAGACCCTCCAAAAACAATTTTGGACAGCAAGGAACAACCCATTCTCCCCTCTACTGAAAAAGATAACAAAGAAGTAGTCCTCCCCGGAGCAACCCCTGACATATCCTCCTCCCCCTCATATGCAGATATAGCCAGAAAGAAGTCAAAAAACACCTCCTGCTCCTCGAAGGATGAGACCTTTGAGAGTCCCTCGAAAAGAGTCACAATAAAGTCCCACAAAGAAGCAAGGGAGGAAGAGACAGAAAGGAAAAAAACACAAGGAAGTCAGCCCACAATCGAGATATCCATTGGGAGGAACACCAAAACAAGGCCTCCCAAGGGAGGAGCTCCAAACCCCTTCACTATTAAATAATGTGATTAGTCTCTTGGAACTCGAAAGGCTTGGGGAACCCATCAAAACTTGAAGCCATCAAAGATCTATTGAAAATGGAACCTCCAAAAATCCTCATGCTCCAAGAGACTACAATTTAAAGGGACACCCTTCTCGACATCAGAAAGAAGAAATGGCAGAAGAATGCAGGAAAGACAGTAAGTTCATGGTGTTCCTGTTGATGCCTCGAAAATCGCTGCAACAACATTGGGGGATAACCACCCGGTCCGGACCTTAAGACAGCTCCTTTTCCGTTTGGAATAGTGGCTCCGACTGGATATGATGGGACCAGTTTCCCGATAAAGAATAGAAATGGGTGAATGAGTGATAATAAGTGGTATTGGATGGAATATTTAATCTATAAACAGCGAATATAAATGACTATTATATCCCGGGAAGTTTCTATTCTTAAGTGCAACGTTTGATGATCAATGTTTGTCAATAGGCATATAGATGACACTATTCAATAAACAAAGATATTCATTTAAATAATAATTACTTCATTCAATTAGTTGATTGAAGTAATTGATAAAATATTATTACACTTATCTCAATTTATATCATTGACATATATATGATTGAAAGAAAAGCATACCATAAACATCCAATAGTGGAAGGAATACAGAAATACTGTTAAAACACATACATATATCCAATGATAGCAAAAGTAATCAAACAACAATTTATATAAAAGAATTGGATTCAGACATAGATAATAGTACCATATGAGCTGCAAGTCATTCCCCAATATCAATCGCTATTTGAGATTCTTCTTTCAACGCAAAAATACTTTCACACAAAGACAGTAGTGCACATTTGTATAAAAGCTTTCTTATCAAAATTAGAATAATTGGTCGAGTTTTATAAAAAAAACACCTGAAGTACAGTAGTGTAACTTCAGATTTTAAGTCATATACAAAACTTTACGACCCTTTCTAAATGCATGAAAGGGTCTATAAATACTAATTCTATCTAAATATCTATGAAACTGAAAAATCCTACTTAATTGGTATCATACGATCTTGAATATCTCCATCATGGCAATCTGGCAGTCGGCGGCATGAATCATCACTTAGGCTGTTCATTTCTAATTCTGAGCTGGAAAATTGCAAGCATCGACTCCGCTTCTGGTGGTCGGTTAAGGCGCGAATTGAGTTGGGCATCATAGGTGGCGTCCTGCATTTCAGGAATGATGCATCCGATTGCATATGAGAGGCATTTGAGGGCAGCTCTCTAGCTGTAAGGTTTGACTAAGAACATCCAATAGGTGTCCCATGTCAAACTGTTAATTCCTGCAATTAATCTGCCAGTTTTCTCCAGCTCTGAGTAACATGACTGCTCCAATGTTTTCGCTGATGTCAATTTACCTGGAGTACATTGGGAAATCATGTTGGATAAGTAGAGAGTGTCATTAATCAATTCAACCAAATTACTTGTGGTTAATTTGCATCTGGAAACTGCTCTCTCTGCTTTGTTTAACTGAGATTGCCATTCTATAAATAATATCTCTTTATGTGATTCTAGGATCTTTGGCAATTTAGTTGACTGTCCTTCCTCAGTACTTTGCCACTCAAGATAATTGGTCACTGTTTCATCGGCCTGCTCGAAGTCTGCTATAGCATCAGCTGATTTATTACTTAGAGATGTTGTTAAGTCACATAAAGGTTCTGCCTGGGCGATTTGTTGACATAACTTTATCTGTGTTAATAATGCTTTGTTTATTTGTACTGCCTCTGCCCTGAATTCAGCTACCTGTGGAAGATTCTTTGTTTTCTCAAGCTGGGCTGATATTTGAGCAATCTGCTCATCTTTCATCTTCAGCATTTGTTCATTTGCCGTCTTGAGTTGTGCCAATGCCTCTGATAACTCTTTTTTCTTCTGAACTGCACTCTGATCAATCCTCTGCCTTTCCTCCTGCAATTGTTGAGTTAATTGATTATTGGTTTGTTGTTGTGTTAACAATTGCAGTTCTGCCTGCTCTGCCTTTTGCCGTGCTTCTGATAATTGCGTTTGTAACAAGAGAATATCCTGGTCTCTTGTTTTTAATAAAAGACTTACCTCCGATGCCTTATCTATTGTTGCTGCTGAATAGGCTCCAGAAAATTGTGATAATTTTGTTAAGTCCTCAGAGGGGTCAAATTCCTCCTTCCAAACTACATTTCCCGTCACTGTTAATTCTGGAAACAGGGAAGGCTGATCAGTCCTTTTCCTCTTCCTTTGTCTTTTTACCACAGCTTTATGTTTCGGGCTATAGAAGACATCCAATGGAGGAATTTCTTCTATTTGCAAAATAACTTGGTCGGAGGGGTCTTTTGGAATTATCTCTTTTCCTTTAGAACTGGGTAGGCCGCTGGTTTCACCTGGAATCTGTTTTGAAACGTTCTCCTGTATGTCTGCTACTCTTGCTGTTTGGGCTTCCTTTGATCTTTCAGGATAGTTGATAATTGAATCGAATTGCTGCCATTCCTGGAGCAATTCGGGGTCAATTTGAGTATCTTGATTTGTTTTTATGGTGCTCTGTTCCTGTTCTGTTGTCTGGGTTTTCTCTTGCACTTTCTCTTGTCCATTTGTCACAACCAGAGGTTCCTTAGTATGTCGTTGTTCTGGCTCGCTTGATTTTGCTGCTGGGCTTGTTGCTAACAGATCTAGGGGCAGAGTTTGCAACCTCTGTGCTCTAAGTCTGTCGAATTCAACTAACCCTTCATATTGATATTTCATTCTGGCCAGCGATCTAACTTGGGACATTGACTCGGCTGTGGAGAACAGGTCATCAAACATATCCTCTTTATGATCAAACTTAGCCAATTTGGCCTGTTCAAGGGCATTATAGGCAACTTTGTCGGGATCAAAATGCCTATTAGGGAGAGTTTCCAGAGTTAAGGATTTCATCTTTAGAGCTTCTTTCTCTGCATGTTTGAGATCATTCAAAGTGTAGACACCACATCTTAGAGGAAAAGAGGGCCAAACCTGCTTTTTATTTCTCTTTAAAGTTTGTGTAACACCCTCAGAAATAATCTGATAGGCTATCTCCCTTGCCAGCAGTTTATCAGGTATGTACAGAGGAAGAACATGAGGCTTGGCTTGGCTACCAAAAATTCTTATATAAGTAAATTTTTCCTCAGCAAACCATCTCCCTAAACCAGTTAAATCAATCCCTGCTTGGTAGGAAATATTGGGAGCAGGTTTATCAAAAATAGAGTAATGAATGGGTAACATGAAGCCATTGCAGATTTGGTATAAATGATGCCTATGGGAGGTTTTCCACAATTTCTGATAGTATATGTGAATGGGCATGGGCTCTTTTGGAGTCCACCTCCAGCCGAGAACGGGAAATTCAGAATTAAAACACAGGGTGTCCAGGATATAAGCACTGTAGTAAAATGGGGAAATAAACCTTTCAGAAATGCGAGTCTTGCCTCTGAAATCAAGAACTGCGGTGGCTAATTTGTCTGACAGTATAGTTCCCCAATCCATAATTTCACTATTACACGCTGCCTCCATTAAAGGAACCATTTCTATAGTGAAATTAGAGGAGTCGTGCAAACCCAATAATCTACACATCATGATCCCAGCATAACAGTAAGGAGAACATAGAGAATCAACAGAATACATACCGGAAGATTTATGCTTGTGTTTTGCCGGATTCTACCTCCAATTCCGAATGGGTTCGGATTCAGTTTCGTTCTCATTTCGGAATTTCTCCAGAAATGCCTTGTTGTACTTCTTCTCAGGCTCAGGCAAATGATACATCTGCCTCAAATCATTAGCTTGGAATGAACCGAAGACTCTCCCATCTCTGGTGCAGAAGGTTCTGTCCGTGATTGGGAGTTCCTCAATTGCCCACCTTACTACATCTGTGTATGGGAGAATTTGTTCCCGAGCTGCTATCCGATGAAGGAAAGAGTCAGCTAAGTCCTTTAAAGTACTTTCAGATTTCTGAGTGGTATCGACTGTGGCTTCTACTGTTGTTGCTTCGGGTTCTTCAGCTTCTATCAAATTATAGGTACTTTGCCAAGAAGTTTTGCCAAGACCAGAACATGTAGTATCGGATATCAATCCTTTCTTTTTTTTTCCCTGATCAGTGATGGCTTGCTCTATAACTGGCGAGGCGGAAGCGTTTGCAGTTTTCTTGGACTTCTTCCCCATTTTGCTTGTATCTATCAGCTTAGAATTCTGCACAGGAGAAAAATGAGCGTAACGCAGAGAATTGATAGTAAAAACCAAACACGGGGAAAATATATTGCGTGATGAAGAATTAACTTAATGATGCCATGGATTCAATCTGAAAAAGATTTTAAACTTAATATTTCATTAAATGGCCGCAAAAACCCGTCAATCATTTAAATATCCATTACGTCGTTTATTGTTGAAATGATTTGTTTAAGCATGCCTTGGCCGTTTTGGCGGTTGAGCGCAGGTGAATCTTCATTATAAAGATAAGGCTTTTAATACGAATTAATCGTAATATCCCCGTTTTAACAGCTTTTTCGAAGTTTGTGCTTTGGCTTTATCGCATCGCATCGGGAAGAAATGGCGCTTTTCTTAGGTTAGCATCTCTTAGAATCTACGATCGCCGATAGCGATATCGCATCGCATCGGGAGCATTGACCGGGGCTCTATGTTAAAGTATGCATGTATTGCCGATCGTCGATTGCGTGTTATCGCATCGGTGCCAACCAATGTTTCCATAAGTTCTGTCTCCTCTGTCATTGCGATATGCGATCTTGCGATCGCTTTATCGCAATGATAAAAGATTTAATTGTTTATATCCCAAGGTCATTATTGGTTTGTATATGGAAAAGGTTTTTTGAAATTTTCTTTATTTCATGTTCGGACCTTTTCAAAATAATACAAAATTGATACCAATTAAAAAGTAAAAGGGTCCCATTTCATATTATGGTATTATGAATAAAAATTATATGAAATGGGGGGTTGTTGTAGAGGACAACAGTTCCTCAGGAGGAATTTCCACCCTATGGAAGGAGGACCAATTTCAACTGGAAAACTCCTTCGAGACCCAACATTGGATATATATCAAGCTAAGGCATTGCACAAGTAAGTTAACCTTTTCTCTTTTCAATATTTATGCTATGGTGCTTTATGCTGCGAAGAGAGAATGTTGGAAAACTCTTTCTTCCTTTTTAGATCTCCATTCTCCCAAGAATGTTATAATAGTCAGAGATTTAAACATAGTGCTGGATACAAAATAAAAAAAGAGGAGGTAGCAGTAGCAGGGACCTCATGGATTTCAAACCTAGGAGAGGACTCTACACTTGGCCCAATAATAGAGTTGGGGAAGAGCACATTTCTACCATACTGGATAGGTTCCTAGTCCAGAGTTCAATGCTGTTGGAAAAGTGACTCATCTCCTCCAAAATCCTACCTAAGCTGACTTCAGATCATAAGCCTATTCTTCTTCTGTTGGAAGAGGAAGAAAACTTGGGCCTGGTTCCTTTTAGGTTCAGTCCTCTTTGGAGTACAAAAGACGGGTTCCATGACACTGTCTGCTTGCCTTGGTCTATTTCAGTCATTGCCTCCCCAACTTATGTGTGGGAGCAGAAGTTAAAGGCCATAAAGCAAGCTTTGCAGGAGTGGATCAAAACGCCTACTATCACCCCAAATAGTCATAGAGAGGAAGCAGTCCAACTGTTGGAGGATCTGCAAATGGAATTGGATATAAAAGACAGCACCTCTACAGAGCTTGCAAAGGAACAAACAACCCAAAGCAACTCCTACCGTGCCTTCCACATTGAAGAGGAATATTGGATAATTAAGTCTCGCAGTCTATGGTTAAAATCGGGAGATAGAAATACTTCCTAATTCCATCGCCAATTCAGAGATCGCCTCTTCGTTAATCATATCTCGTAAATAATGACCTCTGAAGGGGTGGTCTACAAAGGCTTCAATCAAATCAAAGTTGTTGTTGTCTCTCACTTCTAGAACCTCTACAACAAAGGAAGCGAAGGCAGCAAAGAGGACATTTTGGATTTCCTCTCCCACATTCCCTCATTAGTTAACAGAGAAGACAATTGATCCCTCACAAATCCATTTACCGATGATGAAATCTGCAATTTCATTTAGTCAATGGAACCCGACAAGGCCCCCGGCCTCGAAGGATTCTCAATCCATTTCTACAGGATCTATTGTGACATCATCAAAGTTGATTTGTTGAGAATGATCAAAGGGTTTCTAAAAAATGCCAAGGTGGGGGGAGGCACCAACTCCACCTTCCTAGCTCTAATTCTGAAAGAAGTTAATCCTGGATCTTTTGGAAGATTCAGGCCTATCTCCCTCTGTAGTGCCTCATATAAAATATTTGCTAAGCTTCTTGCCAACAGAATCAACCTGCTCCTCAGAAATCTCATCTCCATCTCTTAAGGAGGGTTTGTCAAAGGCAGACATATTATGGACAATTTCATCCAGGTGCAAGAAGCTATGCATTCTAGCAATCAAATGAAGGAGAAAGGAATGTTCATCAAAATGGATATGGAAAACGCCTTCGATAGGGTCAACCTTTCCTTCCTCTACAGGGTCCTTCTCTCCTTTGGATTCTCCGCTAAGTTTGTCAATCTGAACAAAGCTTGTACAGACAAGCCATGGATAGAATTGCTTGTCAAAGGGGGACCAACCAGTTATTTCCAAGCCATGAGGGGATTAAGGCAAGGCTGCCCGCTCTCCCCTTTCTCGTATATCCTCATGGATGACACTCTCAGCAGGAAGCTAGCAATTGAAAATTTCGTAGGGATTGCTCCTGGTCTAAGAATCGCGAACAGGCCGAAGCCCATAAACCTTGCATTCTTTGTTGATGACTCCCTGCTGCTTGGCGAAGTTTCCACCAGGATCGCTAACACCTTTAAAGCCACTCTTCACGGATACTGCAGAGTCTCTGGCACTCTCATAAATAAAATCAAGGGTATTGTGTATGGCTGGGGTACCTCTAGAACCTCCACAGTTGCGCTTGATTTTCAACTTCTTTGATCACAACGAGGGAGGAATCAATCTGCAAGCTTTTGGAATCTGGTGTGGGATCCCATGAGCCTCCCCAAAATCAATTTTTTCTTCTGGGTCCTAATGCACAAGAAGATCTTGACAGGGGAAAACCTATTTAAAATAAGCATTGCAGACCCTCATAGATGCATGCTCTGTATGAATTCTCTTGAAACCATAGACCATCTCTTTGTGGACTGCTCCTTCGCCAAAGGAGTGTGGAACTTTACCCTTCAAGGACTCAATGTCATATCTCCTTCCCAAATATCTATTGTGGATTTATTTTCCACATGGAAGGAGCGCTGCCCTCAGGCTATCTCTAGCAAGGTCCTTTGGTTTTGTTTTTGGCACACCATCCCCAAGTATGTTTGCTGGAAAATTTGGTTTGCTAGAAATGAATAAATCTTCAACAACACATATTGGCCTCCCTCAACAATTGTTGCCAAAGCCAAAGCCCTCATCTTTGAAACCATGAGCAACCAATCCTATAAAACTGATAGCTTTCTCCTCTCAAATGAAAAGAAATGGTTGGGGACATTTGTTTTCTGAGACATAAATCAAACCACAGCTAGACCCTCAACCAATCCAAGATGGCGTTGAAGGGACTCGGATGAAATATTTCAAGTTTGGTGGAGGAAGCAGGGTAAAACAACGATCTTATTGATGGAGCCTCCAAAGGAAACCTCGGGACAACAGGAGTTAGAGGTGTTCTCTTCTCTTCAGATGGCACAAGAAGAGACAGTTTCAGTTGGGACTCAGGCAATGAACAAATAACCAAGCAGAAATCCTTGGTCTGTTAAAAGCTTGAAAAATTGCTCGTGAGAAACGAATCAGATATTTTCAAGCCTTTGGAGGCTCCGAAATATTAATAAAAAAATCTACACTTGAAATATCAATTCAATGATTCAGTCCTAAACAAGATCCTCCGTATACTGAATTTCACCTTGCTTGACTTCTCTTCTTTACAATTCTTCCACATCCTCAGAGGCTCAAACAAAGAAGTTGATTTGAATGCAAAAAAATGTTGCCTTCTCCCACAAGGTGACCTTAGTATAAACGATGCAAATCCATCACGAATCTGCATTCCAGGAAATGTTGCTCATCATGTAACAGGAAGCTAGATTGTTGTCTTGTATCAATGGTTGATTTGGTCCCGACCCAACCAGATTTTACTATTAAATAAAAACAACTGCTTCAGTTATAAAAAAAAGAAGTATTAATGTTGTGTTGACGACGTTGGATACCGGCAACATACAAGGGGTCTCCCCAATGTGAAGTCCCAATCAGACCTCACACCTTTTCGATTAGGAGCCCAATCCAGAGTATCGACCTGACCACCATAACTCAAAGTTTGCCTTGGCTACAATGAATAAAATAAGAGAGTATGCACATAACCTTTGAAATCATCAAGTAAGTTGACACTGTGAAATACAAATTTCAATGTGAAAAAGGAGGCCTTCGAGAGAGGGGAGACATGAGTCTCTAGAATGAAAGTGATATTACTATCCTAAGAGAGGCACATGACAGAAAAGAAAGGTTCATTAGTTATCTAGTGAAATAGTTAACATAGATAGAACAATCACTAAAACAAATACAACACACATTCAACAAGATAATCACCAAACCCAATGAAGTAGTTCAATTTCTTCAGTACATATGAATGTAACATATACCACAAACTTCTAAATAATAGTCTTATAATATTAATGATACATGTGTGAAAATGTGTTGGCTCAATGAGCTTTTGATAATTAAGTGAAAGATCCAAATACACAGTTGCACTGATGAGCCACTAGCTCCAGTAGTGGAACATTGAGTCACTTCTTGCTTCTCCAGGGAATGATCCTCTCTCCTATGCCAAGTTATAGAAGCCAAAGGTAGCTCTCTAAAGTCTAAGACTAAAAAATCCTTTTGCTTGAGTTATGAGGTTTCTTTTATAACAAGAGGGATGACCTTTCATACTTCCTATGACTCTTTAGTTACCCTCATGACTCTTGGACTCCTAAATGACCTTTGAAGTTCTATAAGTCTCTTTGGTCCACATTTTACCTTTCATATTCCACATGTGACCCTTGGACTTCCATACATTTACATTTTGTCCTTTTCTTGAAAATACATAATTACATTCAACATCATGTGGCAAGACCTATTGACACATATGAAATTTATACAAGCCATGACTTGACAATAATGATATGGAACTTGATGATGATGTGGCAATGCCAAGCTACTCTCTTTACTTTCAAGTCTTGCATTCTTGATGATAGATATGACCTGGACTTCATCTTCACCCTCGAAAGGGGTTTGTATCAGTATTGGGACCTTCTGAGTCATCATGAAATGTCTTAATTCTGTCATGGTCTAGGGTATCTTCAAGCCTTCATGGTGGTTCTTCTTTGTGCTTCTTATCTACAAGTGGATCTTTGTTCCTTCTCCTCGACGCCTTCCTTGAGCATAATTTTCCAAGTCCTAAAACCATCTATTCCATTCCTACTTTTCTCATAGAAGAAGCTACTTGTGATAGGCATGTGTAAGGACTGAGGAGGAGAGGCTTGTTGAGGATTGTGTAGGTTATCTCAACAATGGTTGAGGGAAGGTACTGTTGCTCATTAGAACTGTGCAATACACTATAAGGAGGGAATTTTAGGGCTCATGGGCAAGTGAAAGAAACAAGGGTTGATGGCTTGCTAACTTAGAATGCGTAATCGACTATGAAGGAAGGGAAGACTTAGTGTACTGTGCAGTTATTTTCAATAGTGATCCAAGAGAGGTGACATTGTCCACCATAACTACAACATGTGCTAGGAAGGAAATCAGAACAAGGCATGGTGCAGTGAGGGGTTTCTATCAATAGAAAAGGCAAGACTGTGCACTACAACTGTGACATGCATAGTGCTTGAGGGGCAGGATTTTATGCTAGCACAATTGAGGTTTGCAGTGGCTCAAAAAAGACTAAATTTCTACTAGAAAAGAGACACATGCTTAGGGAGGCTCACTAGGAAGGAATATTATGCAGTTGGTTGAGGAAAGTAGTAGAAGTCAAGTCACTTTGCTAGGAGGTTTCTCACTGCACTATGAAAGAAGGAGGCCCTTTGCAAGGTGCGGTTTTCTCTTGCAAGGGGGTGAAGAAGGTCCTTGTCGTCATCTAGAAGTGATCCATGCACTATGCAAGGAAGAATAAATCAAGCCTCAATAAAGTGATTTAGTACAAGCAACAAGGGTTAGGTGAAAATGCTTGGAAGGTTCTCAATGTGCATTCAAAGGAGTTGAACTTAAAAGAAAGAATCAATGCGTAATTACAGGAGGGATATATTGCACCAAGGAGGCTCATGGATAGGAAATTATAATCACTCGGTGAAATATTGATGCTTTCATAGCTTGCATAAGGTAGGAGGACCAAGAAGAGATCTAAAGTGGCTAAGTGTGGGACCAATAGAGTAAGAGAGGGAGGATAATCCACACGAGACTCAAACACAAATGACACACTTGAATTCCATCAATATAATCCAAGGGAATGCACAGGACTCATGAACAACAATCACATCTTGAAACTACAAGAAATAAACACTTATTTCTATGTGTGACAGTTGAAATGTAGCATTACGACACTTAGAACACAAGTTGCAACAGAAGTGTCGACTACGACCAAAAAGTGTGTTAAGCTATAGGAACATGTCTAGCACATATTCTTATGATATGTAGGATCATTTTTTGTATAAGAGTGCACTAGGGATACCTCTAGTGATGTGTGAAGGTGCGACACATACAAGAGTGAATATGGTTAGAACCAACACTTGTGACATTTAGAAAACATGAAAACAACACTTGCAAAATATATCAAAAGTGAAAGAGACAAGTTCCAGAGCGAAGATAACATGAAAGCGACACTTGTTAAAGTGAAAGCAAGCAAAAACAATAATCATTAAAGTGAAAGCAACACTTGTGAAAACAAAGGTGTGCAAAAATGATAGTTGAGAAAATTCATTGAAATAGAAGTACAATTGCAACCAAAGTGAGAGAGACTGTCAATGAAGAGTGCACACTCGCTGTTAGTATAGGCTAAAAAGTCTATTTTCCTTATGGATTTCACAACCATTGTCAACATTGACTACGCAAGTACTGTAACTAAACATTGTGCAGGCTCTATTCCTAGAGACTTTGTAAGCCTCACTCTCAAGGACTTCGCAATGTATTTCTAATCTTGTGGAAGAAAGGAAGGTGCGCTTGTGAATTCATCAAGGGATGAGAATGTGTGAGAAAGTGAATTTGAAAGTTAGAAACTGAGAATAAAAGTTGAGCACTTGCAAATCATCAACCGACTATGAAGTGACCATGGAACGACAAATTACAAGATCCATAGTAGGCTCCCAAATTCAAGTGTAGGACAAATTTTGGAGGGTATCGATCACAGTGTCAACACTTGGAGACACATTGGTAGAACTCCAACTTCTCTGTTTAGGTTTTACCCTTAAATTTGAGGTCGTAGTATTTCAGTAAGTATTGATTCATCGGGAGGATTACCTTGGCTTCCCCATTTCACTCATTTATAGATATAGTCTCCTCTATTCCTTTCCTTGGTCAAAAACATCAACAATGCTTGTTGTGTTACAACTATTTTGATCAAGGTGTTATAGCATCATTTTTCACCCTCATGTGAATAATGATTGTCTCTTTGGCCCTAGGCACCCTTTCCTTCCAGACTTGAATAAATTCATAAAAAAAACAATGTTAAAATCCCCATACGCAGTTATGCCTAGACTTTTCCACGTATATACGCGAGTCCATTCATACTTTTCCGTGTATGCCATTTAAATCATTAAAAATATATATATATTCCTTATTTTTGTGGTAGGGTGATGGTTATTCCCGTAATTCAACCACCCCAGCCCGTGGCCCAACTGTTTCCAACTACTGAAACTACTTTGAAGGAGTATAAAAGCCCCTCATGTGTATGGCCTAAGGGGGAGAGAAAAATTATATATATTATACTCTGTTGGATCCCTATTTCAAGTTTGACGTTCCCGTGCCTCCTGCACTACCCAAGTATATTCAGGAAACCCTTGTTTCCTTGAAGATGATCATTCTCCTATATGACATCTAGTGTGCACACATCTTGGAAGAATCCCAGCGAGGTGAGGGTTGGACGGATCCAGAGGACGGTCTACTCGAAGGCCGTGGAAGGATTCAGGTGATCTCTCCACTTTCTATTCTTGTACTTGCCATTTATAATAAGAAGTACTATCTTTTTCTCGTATATTCACGTGTTTATATATGTGTAAATATTGTTAGTTAAACATCCAGTATTGCTTCTATAACATTATATATGGATTATACTGACATTTAGGAACAATATATGTTGTACAACTAGTGTTTCGTGTTCGTTGTTTCTTGATTTCCAGGTTACGAAGCATGAGGAGTTGCTGGGGGTTTGAACCCTGCGTGATATAAAAAAAACGTAGGACTTTCGAGTCAGTTCCGCAATTAATTAAATCTAGTTTTCAGCATAAAAGATAGGTTAAATGAGTCCTTCTTGAATGGTATGCCCCTGATCTGTGAAGGTTACGGAGCCAAAAACCTTTAGGGAGTTATTTCCTAAAACAGAAATGGCGACTCTGTTGGGGATCACACTCTTGTGATTTCCCTTTGGGTTGTTTCATTTGTCTTGAAGGTTTCCAACAGTTTTAATCATTTTTTCCAGTTCAGTAAAGCTTTTTCCAGTCAGACTAAAGACCTGGTCTCTTGATCAGGCTTGACCCTTTTTATTTTTTTTCTTATTTACCTTTCCATATGCGGTTTCTTTTCTACACAGTCGCGTATATACGCTATTTTGTGTAAAGGTACCCGCATATACACGATTTTCCTTTACAACAGTCGCGTATGCACGCTAGTTGTAAAACTACTGAGGTGCATATGTTTGGGTAAATTTTGAAATTTTTGGTTTTAAGATTTTTTGGTCCTGTCTACCTGTGGGGACTTGCTCTTGTGATATCTTTGAAGTCTCTGGAATGTGTTTAAAATGATTTTATGCTTGTTTCTCTCTTGATTTTCTGAAGACCGGATCATTTGGTGAAATCCTTGTTTACTATGTTTGCAATTATGGTCTGAGCACCCAGATCTTTTTCTGAAGGTTCTTGGTTGTTCTGAGTATTCAGGACAGAGAGCTTTTGCTTATTTTCTCTTTCCTAAATTTATGGGTTGCTTTGCATCTTGATCTTTGCCTCTTTTTGCGTTTGGTTTTCTCGATTTCAATGACTAGGTCTTGTTGCCATTTTCGAGAGTCTTCTTTGATTCTTTGGAGTCTGAGTTTTCCACAAGTTCATGCTATTGTACTGAGTTGATTTTTTGAGTTTCTTGTCTTCCTCTTGCTCATACAAGTCTTGATACGAGAGTAGCACAGTTGGCTTAGAGCATCTTGTTGAAGTTTTTTCTTGAGATTCGAAGTTGGTTCAACTCAGTAATTTGATAGTTTCTTGGTTTTTTTTTAGGTCTCTTTTCTTCATAAAACTCAAAAGCCAAAAACATTTTTTTTTTGTTTCCCATTACTTTTGTTTTGATTTATGGTTTCTTTTCATCTTTTCGAACCCTTGTTGGAATCTTTATCATTCGGTTTGTGACTTGATTTGGAAGGGAGTCTTCTTTTGATTTCATTCTTTTATATTAAGTCTAATTTTTTGAGTTTCTGATTTGGAATTTGATTAATGGATTGCCAAAAAGTGATTGAACATTGGTGTCATTAGAGATTTCTCTTTGCTTTCTCGGGACTTGCATCTTAGGATTTACATTCCATTAGTGGTTTGCATTAGGTGCACATAATAATTTTAGTCTTTTTCATAATTTTTTGTGTGTGAGGTCTGGTTATCTGAAAAAAATAGTAGAATATATAGTCTCATAGAAACTATGTAGAAATCACTCTTCATCGAAAGGAAATCAATGCATTTGCATATAGTTTGGTTTTCATTGGTTTCTTGTTGCGTCATACAAACATCATTGGTTTCACTTTCATATGCCCTTGACATAAAATAATAGCCAATTAAAATAAGCGATATAAATTAAAAACAACTATCAATTTTTGTTGTAAGTGTCATACATCAACTAGCTAGGTTGTAGGGCCTTGGATTAGGTGAGTGGAGAGTTAACTCTCCAAGGCCGCTCAGATTTTGAAACATAGAGGTTTATTAATGAGTGAAAACCAACACCGTTAGGTGGACAGGGAAATCTCTCCTCCAAAGAGTCAAGCGCGAGGGAAAGTGAAGGTAGAGAAGAGAGATACCCCCTCTCTGATTTGTTGAATCTTGACCTAAGACCGTTCCGCCCGACTGCTGATATGGATTGGTGTCCTTATTTACCCATCCTAGGTATCACACAAGTGACTGCGGGGGGAATACCCGTGGTACCTGAGGCAGACCTTGTATCACTTTCAGCAGTACTTCTGGAGGGTGCCCTTGCGAAGCTTGGGTACTTGCACCGGTAAAGGCTATTGTTAGGAGGTCAGCATAACCGCCTTTGTTACCTTCGCTAGTGGATCTGGGTCATAATTACCCCAGAATGCTTTCAGGAGGTCCTATTTTTCGATTTCCTGTATTTTTGTGTCCAGTCCTAATCACCCGGAGTGGAAATACTTGAAGTTCGTTTGCTTGGCTATATCTTAGGGACTTTGTAGTGAGTGCTCTTTGCTCCTAGCTTTCTTAGCTTTATACTTTTTTGAGTCTAATCAATCTTTTAAAGTGGTTGACCGATCAGTTCGTCGATCGAGACGGCTTCGTGGGTTATCTCCCGCGAGTGCCGAGCCTTCTTCACGAAGGCGTAGGAGCAATTCAAAAGGTGGTTATCAACTGGTGTTATCTGATGCAGCGAAGAGAGATCCTCCTTTAGGGCTTGAGGATTCTGTAGCTGGTCTTGGTGTTGGTGTCAGTACTGAGAGAAGTACTCCACCCACTTCGAGAGTTTTATTTCCGGAAGTAGAAGTAGAGGTAGTACCTCAATCTCCTGAATCACTTCTGTCTCCTCTTTCTTCTAATTCTCCATTTATCATCGAGTACATAGGTTCTGAGTCTAAGAGACCTGAGAGTCCTTATCCATCATATTCTTACCTTTCGATGGCCACGACTGGGAACACAGCTTTGGCTGTGAATGCTGCAAGTATTCAGACTCCTCCTAAAGTTGAGGGAGGAGGAATTATTTATATATCTTTGATTGCTTCTAGTACTGCTGTGTTTGGTTCCAGTTATACACAAGCACAACCTTCTCAATCTGGTCCTTTTTGTCTTGGAATGCCCGTTAATGGAATTCCTCCATTTTCCTTTTCTACTGCCACAACTGCATCCGCACCCATCTCTTCTATGGCTGGCGGATCGGCTTCTTTTCAAGGGTTCCCCTTTGGAAGTGGACATATTCCTCACTCCAATCCTTCCTTAGGATCTTTTCCTTTTACTTCCCAGACTCATAATTTTAATCCATGGTCTGGAGGTCAAAGTTCTACTACTTTCATGGGGTGGAACCCTATCTTTACGGTAGTAGGGGCAGGGAATTAGTTTCTCGTTGGTCACCAAGGGAATGTTCCTATCTCTTCATCTAGTGCTTATCAGGCTTTTTCTCCCTTTTCAAATGCTTGGAACCCTTATCAGGGGGTTTCTTCTTCATTCACTACTTCAGTGGGGGGAACTGGTCCGGTTTATAGTCACTATGTTGGCAGTAATTTTCAGAATAGTATGATGGTTGAGTTAGCTCTCAAATTGGGTTTCTGACAAGAGCATTCATCTCCTTATTATCCTGAAGCCAATGGGCAAGTGGAAGCTGTGAACAAATCATTGAATACCATTCTTCAGCGGACAATTGATAAAGCTAGATCTAACTGGTACATTATGCTATATCCTGCGCTTTGTGCATATCGGATGTCAGTTAAGACTGCAACTAGTTTTACTCTGTTTCAACTAGCTTACGGGTTGGAATCAATCTTTCCCATTGAGTGTGAGATTCCTTCTCTTAAGTTGGTTGTAGAACTTCTTCCTGACACTTCGAGTCTTGAAGAACGCCTCCTTCATCTGGAACATCTTGATGAGAAGCGTTGAGATGTCGCCACGATGAACGAAGCACATAAGAAACGGGTCCAAGTTCAGTACGATAAGGCGTTCAAAGCTCGGGTTTTCTTCGAAGGTGACCTTGTTCTGGTTTATGCCCAAGAAAAGGATGCCCTGGGGGTAGGTAAATTCAAGTCTATGTGGTATGGCCCCTTCATTGTTAAAAAATTCCTTAAAAAAGGAGCTTATACCTTGGTTGATTTGAGGGAAATGAGCTGGCGGAGCCTAGAAATGGGCTCTATCTCAAAAGGTATTTTGCCTAGGCCTTGGCCTGGCATCTTGATTTTTGTATATATATATTTTTTTGTGTTTGTACATATCTGATTTTTTTGGTCTATGAGGTGATGGTGATGATTTTTGATCTGCTTTGGCAGGTTGTGTTGGATATCATGAGTCATTATGGTTTTGCTGATGGTGCTAGTAGACACACTCGGAACTTAGATTCCGCGGCTTGGGTGCTTCATTATCCATCTGGTCAACTGTTAGTTTCAAGAGGGGTTTGCATTGGTGTTGTTTCCAATAACGTAGCAAAATGCATTGCAGTCATTTATCTACTTTCAGAAGCAATATCTTCAGGTGTTGATTCTTTGGTATTTTTCTTGGACTCCCAGTTGGTGGTGTCACAATTGAACAATATATATCAGGTCCGGAATCCTTACTTGTTTCGATTGTTTTTTAAGGTATGTTTATTGCAAAGATCATTTCAATTTATAAAGTTTATTCACATTCCTCGAGCTAACAATCACATGGCAGATTCATTATCCAATCAAGCAATTGAATAGCATATTATTCATTCAATACTTTAACTCCAATCATCAAAATCATCATACATTTTCACACATTTGTTTCATCACATCATAAACCACTATATATATATATGTATATATCATCAGAATGTACAAAAAAATATACAGAATTTGGACCCATATGTCCTACAAAATTAGGGCTTATGCCCGATCATGTTCAATCTCAAAAAATAACACAGTTATCCACTAAAATCTATGATCCTTGTCCAACGTTCGTGTTCCTATAGAACACGATTGCAGTAGCCACACGGTGGAATAACTGCACCTAGTCTTGCGGTACCCCAACTGCTATAGGTTAAAATGCTTGGGTTGTTGGTTATTGTATATCCCTCTCAGGGCTTTCCGGTGCCCAAGGCAGACAGTAAGATTAGCTGTACAGTTCACAAAGATGGCATATCCATGTTCATATTAACTTAAAATAACTTGATGGAATGCAATAGAGAATTACCTCTTTGACGATCTTGGAGTCCCTTGGAGAGCACTAGGCAGCGAAACAAGAGTCCTTCTTCACCGGCTCCAAATCTTAGTCCTACAATCAATCAAAGCACTCTTGTAATTTCTAACACAACATATATTCTATCAATTAAGCCAATATGTAATGAACATATAAATTATACCCATCTGAGCCATTCATATCATACTATGTAAATATTCAAACAATAATGACAATATTAAGCATTGAATGGACAAAACAAATACAGTTCTATTGGTTTTGAAAGAAGGAGGATTACAACCATCGGTTGTACCAAGCCCTCCTCAGCCTTCCAATCTCTCTTTCTCTCAAGTAGTGAAGTCTTAGTCAACAAGCTCTTTAGGAACCTCTTTGACTCTTGGCCTTCACACTATAACACTATTCTCTACTTCACAAGTATTCAAAACATTAGCAATCCTTCGACCTTCAACTAAGAGCCTTCAGCTCCTTTTTATAGGAGAGGGAGAAAGCCATTGTTGCCTTTCTCTTTCCACTAGTTTGGAATAGAAAAAACTAAGATGTTTCTTTAATCTCTATGCTTGTTCCTCCTTGGGAGTTCAGTCTTTTATGGCAGTGACCAATAATGAATTGGTGCTTTGCAGTTTCCTTTGTGAACTGACTCTCTTGTGAGGGAAAGCCGGAGATTCAAATCATTCTCCGCGCGTTTTTTCCTTTTCAAACTTAAAACACGGGTAATGCTGCCCTCTAGTGTAAACAGAGCGTTGCCCCAGCCACTAACGCGGCACATTCACTGCTCTGATGCATTATAACGCCCTTGTTTTGTTATATAGAGGCGTTACCTTGGCAGAAATAGGTTTAATTTAGGTCTTTGTATTACTTCCATATTTGTCTTCTCCTCTGAGCTGATGAGGAGGTATTTTGACCTATAAAAAATGCCCCCTAAAGTGTGAGGTCAGAGACGAAGACGATGGCCGAAATACTTTATAATTTGTGTAGAGATAAAGAGATTGAAAGACTGAGGAAAACCTGAAACAACAACATATGTCAGAAAATATAGTATCTGCCTTGAGTTAGGCATTCCCATGCTCAGTAGCTTAAACAACATGATTTCTCTAGAATAGAGATATGAAGAATCTGTCCACCAATAAGCACAATGTGGAAGTGTCTATCATAACAGGATCAAGCTGAAGAAGCTGTCTCCATAAACAATATCGCAACTTGGGGAAGGAAACACAACTTTAATGATGTAGCCTTTGCCCCAAGGTCTTGACCGCTGATTCACTTAAACTGCATATTTCTCAACATGTGAATGAAGGAGTTGTCGTCGAACATGTGAGAAATCATCTGATTACCAGTCGATAATGAAAACTGTTAACAGACGCGAAGGTGGCCACTGATAATGATGATGGTCCCTAAGATGCACAGTACAATCTAGCGAGTGTGAATAAAATGAGTTGAAGTCGAACACTCGTAGAATCATTCGACCAAGAGCCAATGATGAAGACCCCTGATCAAACACAAGACTACCTGCCACTGATGTCTGCAAGTATCCGGGTACTGATGGGTTTCTGGATCAGCTTCCTAGATAAGATGTTGAAGTTGATAGGGAGAGATCTGTTGAAAGGTAGGCACTGAGGCATCCTACATCAGTCAACACGAAACAGAAACCAACTGATGTTGTTTATGATTTGAGATAATGAAGAGGAAATGGGGATGTCGGACGACAAATAATTTCTGGCATAATGAGCGGTTTGGTTGATAATAGGAGCAGTAGATAGTGAGATTTGCTTGAACAATAGAAGGCACTCTAGTAGGGTACTAGGTAGCTGAAGCTTGATGAACACCAAAGAGTGTGTTAGGATTTTACTGATGCAAGGACACTGGGAAATGAAGGCTAATACTCATAGATGGTAGGGTTTGGCTAACTGCGAAAGAGTTTTCTAGGAAGTGCCATGTTCAAGAATTTTGCTGCCAAATCGAACTTTTCTGAAATGTAACAAAGGTAGTATCCATTTTGTCCAATTTTTTCCCCGTCTGATTAAGTTTTACGAGTCCAGACGAGTAAACTCGGTGAATTTTTCATATTTAGAGAGTCTGAAAAATGTCCGAAAAGAAAATTCTATGCCTCGTCTGATTAGGTTTAACGAGTCCAGACGAGTAAACTCGGTGAATTTTTCATGTTTAGAGAGTCTGAAAAATATCATAAAAGACAACTCTGCGCCCCGTCTGATTAGGTTTAACGAGTCCAGACGAGTAAACTCGGTGAATTTTTCATGTTTAAAGAGTCTGAAAAATGTCAGAAAAGACAACTCCAATGGGGTACCTTTGTCATGTCTTGATAACCGAGCACGGCAAAGGGATAATAGTAAGCCCGAAATAGTTCATTTTTCGTGAGTTAGTCCATTGAAGCCGGAAAAGTGAGAAATACATGTTCGATGGACATCTACCTCATTTTGTTATGAGTACGAGGAGACAAAGTAAACTCAATACTCTTTGTGAAATTTTAACGAGTCCAACAAATAAAAACTTGATGCCCTCCGTGAAATTTTAACGAGTCATGCGGAGAAAACTCAGTTACTTTTTCAGTTTAAAGAGCTTTGAAAAAGAGAAAAGAATGGCTCCTTACTTTTTTTCGTGGTAGTTTAACGAGCCCGACAAAGGCAACTCGGGGTTTTTTCAGTTTTATGAGCGAGAAAAAGATTCCTAAAAAGGAAATCTCAGTGCTTCTTCATAGTTTTAACGAGTCTGAAGAAGAAAACTCTAGGTTTTTCGGATTAATGAGCAAGAAAAATACCATACAAAAAGAACGCTCGATATCAAATTCATATAAGTTTAACGAGTCCGAAGAAGGGAACTCGAGGTTTTTCGGATTAACGAGCAAGAAAAATACCGTAAAAAGAACGCTCGAAGCTTCTTCGTGTAAGTTTAACGAGCCCGAAGAAGAGGACTCGAGGTTTTTCGGATTAATGAGAAAGAAAAATACCATAAAAAGAATGCTCAAAATTTCTTGATCTCTTTCTCGTCAATAGAATTATCTATGTCGGGAATTTTCTTGTGAGACCAAGCAAACACATCGCAGAATTCCTTGAAAAGGGATGTGAAGCATGCAATTTCCTCAGGATTGCAATTGGCTCCAATCTGAATGTTTTCCACGATACCCGTTTTGACCGAGATATCAATGAGCATTGTCTTAGAAATATTACCCATTTTCCCTTCTAAATCGATAGTTTGAACAGTCATGTAAGCGGAGGGAACCATCTCAGGTTGGTCAAAAGATGGGATTTCAGTTTTTATCACCTCCGAGTCAATCATCAAAGCGCGATGGTGAAACTCTCCCCAAGGTCGTTCTTCTAGAGACATTATCTCTCAAATAGCTTCGTCTATAGGCAAGACTTCATTGAGGAGATCCTTAGAGAGAACTATGATGGGCGGGAGGTTTGTACCTTTGGTCGAAACCATAGCAGTGGAGGGTTCAAATGCTATTTGGATGGCTTGGTAAGCCAACTCGGCTGGTGAGAGTGGCATCTGATCTCCATAGGAATCAATGTCTGAAGGTGCCGGAATGATCCATGGGTCGATAGAGCCATCCAAAGTGGTGGATATCATTGCAACCGTGTTTGGGATCTGTGGCGGCGGGAGAGGAAAACAACCCAGTAGGGAAGATGCCTTCAGAAGACCGATACTGATACTGACGTAAGAGTCAGGAAAGCCTCCTATTAGGGGTACAGTACTACTTGGTAACGTGGCATAATCAGGGGTGCAGAAGGATAGCTGATCTACTATGACTATTTTCCCATCCAATGGAAATAGGATGAGTCGGAAGACCGAAGACACAATGGCAGTCATGGCATAATACCAACTGCGACCAAGCAATAGATTATAGTCTAGATGGCGCTCTACGACTTCAACGTCCACGTTTACCGTTTTCCCACTTAGAGTGATGGGAAAGCTAGCAAGGTATCCTTTTGGGAGGAATGTGTGACCATCGAAAGCTTTGAGGGAATTCGATGGCGGGGTGAGGGTAGAAGAACCTAAATTGAGCCAGCAAGATTGTGACATAACGTAGGTCGAAGCACCTTCGTCTATAACAGTGCGATGGATTGGTCTCCCTTTCGACACCACCTACACTTGGAATGCGAGTTGGTGTGAGAGGCGAGGTTTAGCCTTTTCCATATCAAAGATAGCTAGCATGGAATCCTGGGAGTCTGTTCCACCAATGGCCGAAAGCAAGGCTTTCCTTTGTGTTGGACAGGTTTGTGATACTTCGAGAGCAGACATGGCTGACAGTGCCTGCGCCAAATATTCTACAATGTTGTAGTTTTGGGCTGCACGTGCAGAGGTGTTATGAGTCGTGCATCGAAGTATCCCTTTGGGGGGACAAATCACGGGTTTAGCAGTAGGCCGTTCGATATACAAATCGTTGGGCGGCGGTGGATTTGAACTAGTTCTAGGTTCTTGAGCATCTATGGTAGGATTTCCATAAAGCTTGGCTCGAGTTTGAAGTTCAACGCTCTCGATGCCATAAATGGCAGATGTTCCTTCGCCGGAAGGATGTGAACCACCATTTCCCCGTTGATGGGGTTGTGGCAGATTGTCAACCATGTGTTGATGTTGCTACTGCTGATTAGGGAAAGGATTATGAAGAACGACAGGTGTTCGCCCAGAATCCTTGTTGGCAATAAAATCGGTGCATTCCTGCAGCCGAGGACATTTGTATGTCAAGTGGTCCTCCGCACAAATTTTGCAAGGAAATTTCATGGGTTTATCCTTCCCTTTGCATTTTTGGTAGCGTTTTTCTGATTAGGGTTATTTTGATTATCCGATTGCTCTTCCGAAGAAGACGTCTTTTTCTTGTTCTTCTTATTTTTCCCGCTAGGTTTTTGTGAGGTTTGCACAAAATTCACCTCAGCGGTAGGAAGAGTAGTCGTTTGGTGAGGGGCGGTGGCAGCCGAAGATGGCTGGGAGGTTTTCCCCTGAGACCGCTTTGTGGCCACACCGGAGATTGTGCCAACGAGACCGTCGGCATGTGCTCCGGTTTTCTGAGTGGCCGGAGGATTTGGGTTACCAGGGGCATGGGGGAGTAGATCGTATAGAATGTTGGATTGTGAATAGATTAAATCCAAATGTTGGGCACGATGAATACATTGATCTTCTGTAACCGCACCAGAAAGGCCAATGTCTTTAGAGATGTGGGGTAAAAGAGACTTGCAAAACCAATTGGCTAAGAGATGATCTAGGATTGGTGCTTTGACTAACCTCCTCCTACGTCTCCATTCATGAATATGATCAGAGATGTGGGTGGTGGTGTCTTGGCGCAGTGAGGTTAACAATTCCGTTCTGGTTTCAAATCTAATTGGTAATTGGAAGTTCTTTAGGAACTCCGTCGCTAAAGCGCCAAAAGTATTGATGGCGGCGCATGGCAATTCAATGTACCACTTGGCGGCATTTCCTGTAAGGGTGCGGGGAAACAGTCAAAGCCGGACACTATCATCCACCATGGAATTGGATATAGACCATAGATGAAAGGTAGTGATGTGTGCGGCTGGGTTGTCCCCTTGTTTCCCATCGAACTTCGGGATGTCAGAAGGAATCTTATGCGGTACTGGAGGCCAAAGCGGGTTGTGATTGATGGGGTCGTTAGTCAGTTTATGGATATCGGGAATGTCCAAGCTGCCAAAAATGTCAATTGTGGATTTTCCCCCGAATCTAACCAAGGCAGTATGGGCTGACTACTTAGACCATAGGGTCCACCCATCAACGTGTTACCAGGAGGATAAGTGGGACTTTGATAAAAACTTCCTATAGGTGGAAGAGTAGGGACATACTGTTGCTGTCCATAGGGCATATTGTATTGCGGGGCAACCAGTTGGTTGCCCCCGGTATAAAAGTGCCCTCCCATTCCAGATGGAGGTTGGGTTGGGTTAGTCCAAATGGCTGCAATAGAGTTACTTGGAGGCATGCTACTACTTTCATAGTTTGGCAACGACATAGACCCTACACTTATATTTGCACCACTTAAGGGAAAATTATTGACAATAGGTTGTCCCATATGTCCTAAGGATTGCAGGGGAAGCGAAATGTTCCCTGCTACCTGCGTGCTGGTAACACTGCCCCCTGGTATAGTGGCCAAGGGGTTTGAACTCGGCAGAGGGTTCCAATCGAAAGGGTTGCTAAAAGGCACCGAAGTAGTCATACTCGTGGGAGGAGCTACCGTGGGTCCCAACGTGGTCACGGTAGAAGTAGATGCCGAAGGATTCGGTAAGCTACTGACAGTTGTGATGACCGTAGGGTTGAGAGTAGGAATTTGTTAACTACTGGGGTTACCCAGTGATGGCATAGAACTGACCACCGGCGGGGAGGATGGTGGCGAACCTGGGATGGTTTCCATTAGCATCGACCCTGTGGATGTTGGTGGTGAAATGGATTTTTGTGCGGCCGAAGACATATCTTGGCGTGGTGGAATCTGAATTATCACAGGCACCGACGGATCAGTGAGCGGAGGATTGTAATGAGGTACAACCCCTTCAGTGAAAGGGTCCTCCGGAAATTCCGGATGATATGAGGCTATGTGAAAATCAAGATTATTCAGAGGAGACTGCTCTTTCGTAGAAGGCACGGGTTCACCAAGGTTCAGTTCTTCCTCAATAGTGAGAGGAGGTAGACCTTGCTATCGTCGGGACAGATGGCGTGGGTCGAAGGACGCCACGGTGACCTGTTTTATTTTAACAAATTTTAATAAATTGTGATGTATTATGAAGTCTCAATGACAGTAACCACACACCTAAAAAACAAAAAAGGACCCTCTAAAATCAATCAGCAAGCAGCCAGAATAGGGTGCCCTGTCTGAGTACTACCATTTGCTAGTGATTAAATCCAATATCACAATAGTATACAGAGAGGGTTGGTCGAAAGTACAGTTACGGTCACTCTAGAGCTTCGCCCGAACCTCAGACGATAGGTGTAAGCACTCTCGTGAAGACGAGTACCCTCCTAAAGACCGAAGACAGAGTGGGTCCATCTTGTTTCGAGTGCCGAGACGACCCGTCCCGGTCACCTTGTGTGATCCCTAAAAGTAGCACTAAAGACAAAGATACACTCAAATCACTTTAGAGACATCATCGGGGGTCCCACCGATCGAGGACGGTGTGTATTTGGGCAGAATACCTAGATCCTCGATCTAGTTTCGACATCCCCGAAGGGAACCCCAATATATAACACACCCACCGGATGCAGTCGAAGGCGGGCTACCTTCTTGTGCACCCAAGTGTTGTCTCGCGCTGAGCTCCGGTAAAGGAACGGTCCCAATAATATGAGTGCAGTAGGATTTCGCTCGTTAATGACTCTAGTTTCAAGTTTTGAGATCTTGGGTGATTTTCTCACTTTTCCTAACCCAAGATCCTAGCCTGAACTACTATTGGTGTGAGCTCAAAAAGAGTAATGTGATTGATTTTATTATCGCTTGATTCTTAGTGTACTTGATTATTAGTCTTGCGGAGGGGGAGTGGACGTATGAAATGTAATGAGACTCTGACTCAAGAAACCATGCAAAACATGCTCTAAATGTTTAATTCGATGAAGAGTATTTCTACAAGGAGAGGTTTCTTTTCAACATACATGCACTAACATTCAAATAACACAGTTCAACTTTAAAGATTCAGACTTCTATCTACCTCTTCTTAACATTCTATGAACTGAAAATTTCAGAATTAACTTAGCTAGATGCAGAAAAAACTAAAAAAAAAAAATTTCTTCTCTAAAAATTAAATTCTTTTGACACTAACTTTTCAAACAAGAGCAAACAAACAGAAATGCTAGCTTAGTAAACAAGCATATGGATTCAGTCAAGGAGATATACTGATGGCCAAAAAATTTTGTAGCTAAAACACAATCACAACAGTGAACAACAAGTTTTGGCTAAGTAATGCACTGTCTCTGAGTAAAGATAGCGTTAATCCAGAGACTAACGCACTGTATTTAGGCAGAGTCGGCGTTATAATGCACTGGAAAACCGACAGGGGTAGCGTTAGCCAGGGAAAAATTCTTCAGATGGTCAAACAGAAACAGGATTGAACTCTGCGAGCTTTTGAAATGTCTACTGGGCATAAGTACTGGTCGGAAGGATCTGTGAACAAAAGAGAGAAGAAAGGAGGAAAGGAATAGTCTAGAAACTATGGGGAAACAATCCCCAGTGGAGTCACCAATTCTGCTATAGGGTAAAATGCTTGGGTTGTTGGTTATCGTATATCCCTCTCAGGGCTTTCCGGTGCCCGAGGCAGACAGTAAGATGAGCTGTACAGTTCACAAAGATGGCATATACATGTTCATATTAACTTAAAATAACTTGATGGAATGTGATAGAGAATTACCTCTTTGACGATCTTGGAGTCCCTTGGAGAGCACTAGGCATTGAAACAAGAGTCCTTCTTCACCGGCTCCAAATCTTAGTCCTGCAATCAATCAAAACACTCGTGTAATTTCTAACACAACATATATTCTATCAATTAAGCCAATATATAATGAACATCTAAATTATACCCATCTGAGCCATTCATATCATACTATGTAAATATTCAAACAATAATGACAATATTAAGCATCGAATGGACAAAACAAATACAGTTCTATTGGTTTTGAAAGAAGGAGGATTACAACCGTCGGTTGTACCAAGCCCTCCTCAGCCTTCCAATCTCTCTTTCTCTCAAGTAGTGAAGTCTTAGTCAACAAGCTCTTTAGGAACCTCTTTGACTCTTGGCCTTCACACTATAACACTATTCTCTACTTCACAAGTATTCATAACATTAGCAATCCTTCGACCTTCAACTAAGAGCCTTCAGCTCCTTTTTATAGGAGAGGGAGAAAGCCATTGTTGCCTTTCTCTTTCCACTAGTTTGGAATAGAAAAAACTAAGATGTTTCTTTAATCTCTATGCTTTTGCCTCCTTGGGAGTTCAGTCTTTTATGGCAGTGACCAATAATGAATTGGTGCTTTGCAGTTTCCTTTGTGAACTGACTCTCTTGTGAGGGAAATCCGGAGATTCAAATCATTCTCCACGCGTTTTTTTCCTTTTCAAACTTAAAACACGGGTAACGCTTCCCTCTAGTGTAAACAGAGCGTTGCCCTAGCCACTAACGCGGTACATTCACTGCTCTCATGCGTTATAACGCCCTTGTTTTGTTATATAAAGGCGTTACCTTGGCAGAAATAGGTTTAATTTAGGTCTTTGTATTCCTTCCATATTTGTCTTCTCCTCTGAGCTGATGAGGAGGTATTTTGACCTGTAACACCAACTACCCATCTCTGGATAGCCTCTAGTAAATCTTCTATTGCATACATAGGCACTTGCTAGGTTAAACCCTCTAAGTTTCTCTGAATGGCATGTAGAGTCCTATCAGGGTCTTCAGCATCTGCTTCGCCTCTGCGACCTTTATGCCATGGGTATCCTTCCGGACGAACTAGTCCCATATCTGTGTCATGGTCATATAATTTTGTCAGTCATTTGGAATCCAATCAAAAACATGTTTTTTTTTTAACATATATTGAAAAATATCAAAAAAAATCATCAACTATTGCAGTCTTACCAATAGCACCCCATGTTGCACCGGGTGGAAGGACTAAGTCTCGGTCACTACGAAAATCCATCCCAGCATAGGGGTAGTCATCCACTGCAATAATCTGTTCTTCCCACCATAGGAAAAACTCATCATCCCATGTTGTTTGGGGGACTTCACTTCCCCCCAGTCTCTTCATCAGATCAGCCCATTGGGCTATTCTTGGGTCTCTAGGGCTACTGATGGATGAGATCACTTTGGGTCGAAGCCCAGGAATCTTCTCAAAGAAGAATGTCATCAAGATGGTTCCATACCCGAAATGCTTAGTTTTAGCTTTTCGGATGGAGGTTAGTTGTTTCTTTATGTTGGTCAAAAGAGCTTTACACCAATCAAAGAGATGCACTAAACATTCCAAAGCTATACTCATCTGTGTTCTCGATGCCTGGTGCAAGGAAGCAGATCCTGCCACCCTGCCAATGGTAAAGAGGATAATTTTCATGTGCATCTATAATAGGTCTTTGATTGCAATTTGGCTCCCTACTTTTTGAGACCCCTCTACACAATAGACATGGACATAATCTTCAACTGTAAGCCCTCCCATAGGCTTGCCATGCAAATCTACTAGATCCCCTCTTCGGGAGAGTCCAGTAATAAAATAAATGTCTTCCACATCTATTTGTATAGGTATTTGATCAATCGTGAAACAATCCTGCTCCGGTTCCCAATGATTTACTAGCATTTCAAGTAACCAAACATTACTTTTCATATTTGGCATTTTGAAGAATTTGAGTAAACCACAATTTTGGAGAATATTGAGCGAATTTTGGTCTCCCATGAGCTCTTACTCAATGGCGATGTGGTCACGTTCTCTCCAAGAGATAGTCATCCTGCAAATAATCATTAATTTTGTCATTAGGTTCATTTTTTGCAATCACGGTCTGCGCATACGTGACTTCCCTTTTGGATAGTCGCGTATCATATGCGGGTTCATCCACATGAACCCGCGTATGTGCAGAATGATAAATCAAAACAAATCCTTTCCACGGTGAAAATTCAAAATTTTTAATCTATATATGGATGCAGTTAATCACGAAGATGAATTTAAGGCTTACCTGACTATTCCGATGAAGTTTGACGGTTGTTTGCTCCTGATTTGAGGAAAGAGGTTTTTTCTCCAGAGCTCTTTTTTCCAATTCAGCAAAGTGACAATGAACCAAATATGAGGTAAAATGTGTATTTATGCCCCGAAATTTAAATTTTTTTGCAAACTTTCATTATGCTTCGTTTTTACTTCTATATTAAGTTGCATAACCCGGTTTCTTGGAAGTATTGGGAGGTGTGTATTTTCAGGTTCTTTTTGTTGACTTTGAGATTTTTTTTATTTTTTTTTTGTCAGATTTCGAAACCATGACTGCTGACCTATCATGGAAGGTATGTGATCTCCACTAGAATATAGGTTAGGTGATCCCCTTTCCATTGCATTCTGCATTCTAGCCTCCATTTTGATCACTTGCCATAGGGTTGATCCCATCATGTCATGAGTTTTCAACCAATTTCACTCACCGATTATTTAATCATGACTTGGTGGTAGAGCCTTCCTTTACATGGGCTTCCTAGTTAGTTCCTCGCTAGCACTTGTTTCCCATGCTGCACTTTATGTAGGCTCGGGAGTCCTCTTTAGTCCCGCCATGACTTATATGTTGAAGCTTCCTTCTTCTTCTTCTTCATTATAATTTCTCTGGCTATTACCCTAGAGGCTCCCTGGTGTTCTTTAGTTACATTACTGCATTTCATATTGACTACTTGTTTATCTTGGCCTTTATCCAGCTTCATTTGGACTCGAGGTTTAAGCCATCTTTTGACCTTGACTTTCCGTACAAAGTTAGCCATTGCAAAGCACTTAGCTATCGCAACTTGACACCCTTGTTACCCATGGATAGAACACTCCTTTGAGTATCGCTTACCAATTTCTACCACCTTGCATTGAGCATAGGATTGTTCCTATCCTAGGAACTAGTGCATCTGCTTCTTGGTACTCGTTCTATCCATTGTACCATAGCATTATTTTATTCTTTTTCAATCTTATTCTATGAAAAAGACAAAAAAATTAAATATGTTAAAAAGAGTAGGAACGAGATGATTACTTCATGTTTTGAATGGCAGTTACAGTATCAGTTTGTCGCCCTTGAACAAAGCACATGCCATTATGTCTTTTCCTCATTTGGGATGGTTTTAGTTTTGACCTAGGAAATGCCATAGCCTTGTTTCATGAGTCAGTTCTCCCCCAGTTGGTTATCTCTTCCAATCATATGGAGATTTTGTTTTTGCCTCTTGCATAGAAAACTTATACAATGTCATTATTTGTTGTCATGGTCATCATGAGTCGTGCTTTTGTTCAAGGGAAGTTAACCCTAAGTCGGCCATTCTGCGGTGTCTCTTGACTTATTATTCAGGCCTTCCCGATTTTGTCAGTGTCTTGTACTATCACATTAGACGTTTGGTCATATGCTCGTGCTGGTTTGAGAAGGTCTTCATTGACTTCTTGCTGGCAGGTTTGTCTCTTATCGACTACAACAACTTTCTCTGAGAGTAAACCTAGAGCCGCACCCTGGCCCTATTTATATTATTGGTAGGTGACCTTGTGCTCAGCATTTGATCATCATTATGGGTTTTTGACTGAGTGGTTTTTCTTGTGTTCAACGTCAGCATACATTATCACACTTGGGATTCGTGCAGTACCGTGATTTCCATTTGACCCTATCGATGGATATCTCGCCTTTGTATCAACTTTGATTATTGGTTGGTTGCGAGGGTTTCTTCCATGTGCTAGCTTCATCTTGTACATGTCGGAAACATATTTCGGGTTGGTTCTGTCACTCTACTTCGTCTGATTCCTTCCAAATCTTGGCCTGAGGGTTACACTCACGTTGGACTGATGTGGGATGCCTCAATGCCTTCCTTCCAGCAGATCTTTTCCCATCAACTCTGACTCATTGCTCTGGGAATAAGGTCTAAATTCTTTTTGTCAGTACCTTAGGGTTTGCAGTCATTTGTGGCAGACTCTTCGCTGTTGACAGTGAGGATTCATTATTGCCTCCTGATTGATAGATTCTTACAAGTGTTTGACTTAGACTCATTTATTCGCACTTGTTAGATTGTACTGGGGCACCTTGACACCCATTATCATTATCAGTGGGTTGTCTCGCGTTTGTTAACGGTTTACATTATTGACCGGTAATCAGATGATTTCTCACATGGTTGACTTCAGCTCATTCATTCCCATTATGTAGAATTGTGCCATAGTGATTGGTAAAGACCTCGGGATTGCATCAGCATGCTTCGGTTCACTATTGTCATTTCATCTAGCTTCTTCCAGTGCACCGTCCGCTCTTATATGTTGCAGTTTCAGTATAGCAGCATCTTATATGTTGGCCCTCGAGTTGCGTGATTGTACCATGTTTTCCACCTCTTATGATTTGGTACCTGGAGATTCAGTTACTTGAGTGATCAGATATTCTACAGCATCATTGATCAGTATTCTATATACTTCCACTTGATTTTCGACTTGTACTTCTGGGAAATGCTCAGATGATTCCCTATGTACTTTCCAGTTCCGTTATACTTGTATATATTTTGGATCTATAGACATGCTTTTCTTTCACTGAGCATGGGGATGCCCACCCCAGACATGGGTTGACTCTTTGACTTCTTTCATTGGTATTTTGACAGGCTGAAATCTGGTGACGTCCTCTCTTGTCTTTGCAAGGTTCTTTCTATGCACATAATATATTTCAGCCATCATGTACCCCTTTTGACCTCACATATTAGGGGGCATCTGTTATAGCATCATTTTTCACCCTCATGTGAATAATGATTGTCTCTTTGGCCCTAGGCACCCTTTCCTTCCAGAATTGAATAAATTCATTAAAAAAATAGTGTTAAAATCCCCATACACGGTTATGCCTAGACGTTTCTGCGTATATACGTGAGTTCATTCATACTTTTCCACGTATGCCATTTAAATCATTAAAAAATATATAAATTACTTATTTTCGTGGCAGGGTTATGGTTATTCCCGTAATTCAACCACCCCAGCCCGTGGCCCAACTACTTCCAACTGCTGAAACTACTTTGAAGGAGTATAAAATCCCCTCATGTGTATGACCTAAGGGGGAGAGAAAAATTATAGATATTATACTTTGTTGGATCCCTATTTCAAGTCTGATGTTCACGTGCCTCCTGCACTTCCCAAGTATATTCAGGAAACCCTTGTTTCCTTGAAGATGATCATCCTCCTATATGACATCTAGTGTGCACACATCTTGGAAGAATCCTAGCGAGGTGAGGGCTGGACGGATCCAGAGGACGGTCTACTCGAAGGCCGTGGAAGGATTCAGGTGATCTCTCCACTTTCTATTCTTGTACATGCCATTTATAATAAGAAGTACTATCTTTTTCCCGAATATTCACGTGTCTACATATGTGTAAAGATTGTTAGTTAAACATCCAGTATTGCTTTTATAACATTATCTATGGATTATACTGACATTTAGGAACAATATATGATGTACAACTAGTGTTTTGTGTTCGTTCTTTCTTGATTTCCAGGTTACGAAGCACGAGGAGTTGCTGGGGGTTTGAACCTGGTGGGATCTACAACAAACGTAGGACTTTCGGGTAAGTTCTGCAATTAATTAAATATAGTTTTTAGCATAAAAGATAGGTTAAATGAATCCTTCTTGAATGGTATGCCCCTGATCTGTGAAGGATGCCGACCCAAAAACCTTTAGGGAGTTATTTCCCGAAACACAGGGAGAAGGGTAATATGTGTTGGGGTCCTGTGATTTGGCTGATTGGTAAACCAAATGACAAGGCAACATATAAACCAAGCTTTAGAGCTCTAGGATCTAGCCCTCCTAGTCTCAGTGAGGGATCTCTTGATTGTTTGCAAAGATATGACTTGTTTGCTTGTAAAAGGTTGATTTTAGGCTAGTTACTAAGTGCAAGTTTGTTTGTTTGGGTTTGGTTGGGCATGATGATCTAGGCAGCATAGGTAGAAAAGGAAAATATCTAAGTCATTGGGAAATGGAGTCAAGTGGAAATGGTAACAAGTTTGTAAACAGATCAAGGGTATTAGAGAGAAAATCCAACTTGGCTATTGGATCTACAAAGTCTTTTAGGTGAAATTAAATGAACATTAAAGGTTTAGAATGAAAAGTAGAACTAAGGGCAATTAAGAATCATTAATTATATGTACTTCTCAACAAAGGAACTTAAAACATTATTTGAACATGAAGAGGTATTACATAGACATGGCTAACCATAAATTCTAGAAATCACACTTCAACAAATAAAAATTCCAAGACAAACTTTTCAAGTAAAATCTAGGAGTCGAGGAACGCTCTATTTCATCCAAAGATTTCACTTTCAAGGATAAGAAAACATTGAAGATTCACAAATAGCTGCATTCATAGAAGAGGGAAATCCTAGACATCTTTGATTACGGCTATAAAGACCTTCAAAACAATTATTTGAGTAATTATAAAGGGTATGATCTAAACAGACCTCTTTGGAAAACTTTGGACAATGGTACTTTGAAGGGAAACTTCAGAAACAGTTTTTAAGTAGCAGCAAGTAAGCAGGGAAAACCATAAATCGTTCTTGAGGCCAACCGTATTGAACTATTTAGGAAGTAAACAAGCATAAGGGTTCTAGAGAGAAATTAATAATTCTCTAAAATGCCTCAGCAGAGGAAAACATAAAACAGTGAAGAGTAAAGAGGTCTAAGGTGCTTCTAAGAGACATTTCTTAGCCTAAACTTTTTACTCTATTGTAGTAATAAATGATGAAACAGAATGGAAATTGGAAAAACATTAACAGATTAGAATACTTCACCAATAGCCAAGCTCAGGGATCCAATGACAGAGCTTTCTCCATTGACAAACAGGTCAAAAACATCTACAGGTTCCAGAACTTTCAATTTCCTTTGAACTTCAGCAGAGCTATGTATTACTTCAAAAGAGTCATCAAATGCCCACTTTACAATGAGTTCCAATGCAGTATTTATGTTGCAAATGAGGAGGTGGAATTGATTTATGGTTCAAAATGTTATTAACTATAGAGTAAATGCATTTCTAGCCTTGAAAACCATGCAAGGCATAAGGCAGAAATAGGTGCAACTACTTATCTGTTTCAATAACTTTATCTTAACTTCTGATAGAAAGATATGAGAAAAGATTGAATTTCACGGCTTATTCTTATCTTTACAATAATTGTCCTGACAGATTAAAATATCTTCTTAGTGTAATAATTGTCAATTTTCCCTTTGAGACAGAAGGTAGGCTATAGGTGGCAACTAGATCTTTTGGAGAAATAACTGCCTCCTGTTGATGTATTTGAGGCCTTTTAGCCTAGTTTTCCTTCATTTCATCGCTAAAATGTTTTTAAGGCCTGATCTACTTTTTTCCTTCATAACTCATCATGTTGTCTTTATCTATAATCTGCGTGGTTTAATTCTTTTAATCTTTCATGCTTTTGACTTAACCTTTGAACTTTAATCTCTCTGATACTCTTCATTAATCTTCACTGTTTCTTCCGTTTTGCTGGTGTACAGGTGGCTTTCTGCGCTAGAGGGTTTTTAATGAATGGCCGATGCTCATGACACATCACCTTAAAACATGGAATAAACCCTTTCGCATCCCTTTTCTGCATTGTTTTGAGCTTTCGAGGATCGTCATCCTCGGCTCTTTGTCACTTTACTTGACTGTGGGAGAGCCTGCACATTTGGCCGCCATTAAACCTACAATATGAAACATAAAACATTTATAAAAACCTGTGCTTGTGGATTTGACTGCTAACAGAGGCTCAGGGAGGGGTTACAAAGTGATTCAGAGGAAGGGGTTATTGCAAGGTAGGGTTTTATGAACAAAACCAGGAAGAAACAGAGGAAATATTTAAATTTGGGCGCGAGTAGAGGCAAGGCGGTTTTGGGCGAAACCGACGGTTTTCACGTTGGAAAAGGGTGGTAAGCGGTAAAGGCCCATACGAACGCGATATGGCTCTGGAGGTTACACATAACCCCAGAAAAACCACTTATTTCGCGTTAAAAAATGCACAGAAGGGGGGTCAAACGAGTTTGTGCACGATACAATCTTGGCCGTCCGATCTGCAAGGAGACGTGCAGATTAACGGTTAGCACGTCGCGTGATACAACACCGAGGCATGGGGAGAGGATGGAGTGGGGCCAGGGCGAGATGGGTTCTAGGCTATTGGATTGGGATGATCAACGATGGATATCTTCTCGCAGGTTTGCGCAAAAAAGAACGAAAGGGTGAGAGGATGGGTGAAATGCAAAGTTGCGATGATGCGCTGGAGCGCTGACCGTTGGATCGGAAAGATTAATGGCTAGGATTAAATGATGAAGGAGAATGAAAAGGGTGGGGTTGACATGCAGGAGTAATGTGGGCCGTTGGATTGAAAAGATCAACGGCAGATATAATTGCGGAGAAGGAGTGAGTGGGGTAAAAGCAGAGAAGTGTTGGCCGTTGGATCAGGATGATCAACGGTCCAGGATGCAGTGCAATATTGCATTATGAAATGAATGGCGCGAGGGGAGGGGAAAAAGGCGATGAAGCGACGAAGCGTTGATCGTTCGATTAGGAGGATCGACGGCTGAGATCATATCGGGGAATGGTCGAAATGAATGAACGGGGTGGAGGAAAGCGATAATGCGAGATAGCGCAGACCGTTGGATCTGAGGGAGCCAGATCAATGGTGGAGATCTCATCGGCGGAGGATGGACAGGCAGAAGGGAAAGTGTGATGCGCTGATGCGATGTGCCGATGCGATGGAGTGCAGACAGTCTGATCTGAGGGAGATCGACGGTCGGGATTTTATCGGCGGGGAAAACCATCAGCAGTGAATTATAAAGGCGGTGGATGGAAACGGGGCGTATTGAAGTCTGATGCGATGCGCCGATGCGATGGAAAGTGGAGAAAGGAAGCCTTCAGATCTTGGGAATGAATGGTCCAGATCCCATCGAAGGATCGACATATCCGCGGAGTAAAGGGTCTAGGAACAAGGAACTGGGATCACCGATATGCGATGGCCAATGGACTTAGCGTTCGGTTGTGGAGCGGGGTCGCATGGCAAAAAAGGGGGCTCGGGACTAAGCTGAAAGGTGCTTAAGCCCTAATGTTTAAAATAATCAGAACAGGCTAAAAGAAGGCTTTTTCAAGGGTTTTAAGGGGTTCTGATAAGTATAAAAAGGAGGTTTAAACCATTTATAAAGGGGTTTTAATGGTTTAAAAGGGTTTTTTTAGAGGAATGGAGGGTAAATGAGAAAGGAAGAAAACCTTTTTTGTAGGGGTAAAATGACTGTTTGGATAAGCGAAAATGAGTGAAAATGAGTGAAAATGGGCAAATATGATGGAAGTGAAAAAATGGGAAATATAGCCAGAAAACAATTTCTTTTTGAGATGGCAAGATAAGTTGGAGGATTTAAGTGAAGATATCCAGTGAATTGATAGACTTAGGATAATGAAGGCTGTGAGATTTCTAGAACACACAATTTCTCTACAAATATTGTTTCTAGAAATCTGAGTTTTTAAATTTTATTCATCTTTGGATAAAGTCAAAATTATGGATGACTAATAGTGGCTCCACTTGGGGAGGACATCTCTCCTTTTAGGTGTCCAGAACCTCAGAAAATAAATCTTTGAGTTTCAGTAGACCAGTGCCTTATCCATTGGGCAGATTTCTTCTTTTCTTGTCGATCTTTCTCTGAAAAAGACAACTTTTATCAGTCTACAACATGTAATCTCTTTTAAAACAACCTGTCTACCTACCCAATCTTACTTGTCCTAGTGTTTTTTCTTCTTTTGAGTGCATTTGAACTAGCAAACTCTTTGACATTTTATTTTTGAAAACAGAAATAAACTATCTAATCCTATCCTTATTTCTTCCAAGAGTCCAGATTAAACTGTTGAACTCTTTATTTCTCTACCTAACTATCTACCTGTCAAGATTAGACTGTTTGACATATTTTATTCTCTATTTCTAAAACAGAAAATTTAAATCACAGTCAAATCAGGATTAGACAGTCTGATTTTCTATGGGGCTATGGCATTTTGTACAAGCTGCACATAGACTTTATTTGCAGAAAATTAAAACAAAACTGTGAAGGCTTAAGATCTGAAAAATAAAAGACATCCTTCTTTCTTCTTGGCTCAAGTTTTGATCTATTTAGAGCCATCTTTTTCTTTCTTTTCTTTGGTTCATATTTTGAGCATGTTTGAACCATTATTCCTTCTATCCTAATCTATTCTAATGATAAGCCGAGATTAAACAATTTGGAAAATCTTCTTCACTAACCTATCAGCAGTAAATTGAAATCTATCTAGTCATGATTAGGCTATATGACTAAATAGTAGTTCTCTTTCAAGTAGTGGCATTTAGGCTTGCACACTTTCAAATTTTTCTTTTCTTTTTTGATATGGGGTTGTACCTTTATTCTTTTATATCTGCCCTCTTTTCTCTTTTTCTATTGTTTTTTTATTTTTTCTTTTTTCATGCAATGATATGTACAATGGATGACAAAATTTGAAGCTAAGACTCTTGACAGAAGTAGTGCTTGAGCATCCTGCCATTGACAGGACCTCCAAACATATTTTCTTCATTCAACTCTTGAAGAAAGAATGCATTATGACCCCTTATAGAATGAATGATGTAGGGCCCTTTCCACAAATTCTCAAACTTACCATGTTTTTCCTTTTCTTCCCTTCTAGAATCCCACTTTAGAACTATATTTCCAACTTGAAAATCGTTTGCTTTAGTTCTTTTGTTAAATAATTTCTTGATGTCATCTTGGACTGTTTGTGTTCTCTTATATACTTCCTCTCTGGACTATTGTAAATGAATGGTCTGATTTATCCTTCTCTGCATATCATTTTCCTCAAATTATACTTCTTGAAGGAGTTTCATGACTGGAACTCCTAGAGAGGTTGGGAAGATTGCATCCATGCCATAAACCAGCTGATAGGGGGACATATTTATTGAATTTTTGGTGGTTAATCTATCGGCCCATAAAGCATGAATAAGTTTATTATGCCATGATTTCTTATTCTCTCCAACAATATTTTGATAATGTTGACAAGGCTTTTGTTGGAAGATTCAGCTAATCCATTTCCTTGAGGATAGTAGGCAGTGGAATGACCCAAGGTAATATGATACTTATGGCAGAAGTCAACCATTATTTTATATTTGAAGGCAGCAGCATTGTCTGTGATGATTTTTCTAGGACAACCAAATCTGGATAGTATGTTGGTTTCAAGGAACTTAATAATGACAGAGTCAGTAGAATTCCTAGAAGGTATGGCTTCTATCCATTTGGTAAAATAATCAGTGGCAGTGAGGATCCATTTATGCTGGGCTGATGAAGAAGGGTGAATTTCCCCAATGAAGTCCAAGCCCCATTGTTGAAAAGGAGCCTCAACACTGATGGGATGTAAAGGTAAAGGTAATATTTTTCTCTTACCATAAAAAATTTGACACTTATGGCAAGACATTACAAGTTTCTGAGTATTTGGGAAAAGGGTGGGCCAATAGTAACCAGATCTGAGGATTTTATTTGTTGTGGTCTTCCAGTAAAGATGTCCTCCACATTCTCCCTCATGCAGTTCATGCATGATTTTTCCTGCATCAATATCAGGCAAACATTTAAGCAATATCCCAACATCATTCTTCCAATACAAAACCCCATCTAATATGCAATAATTTAAAGTTGTCTGTTTTAAAAATCTAGTTTTAGTTTTAGACAGGGAAGGAGGGGTATTTAGATAAAGCAACACATATATGATATCAACATACCAAGGTGAATTCACAAAATTTTCTTCAATAAATGGAGTTGTGAATTCTTTTGTTTCTTCTAAGACATCAACCATATTCATATCTAGTGCTTGGAAGTTTGACTCAGCCATGAGTTTTGCTAATCCTTGCCCTTTGACCAGTTTGGTGGGCCTGATTTCTAAGTCATATTCTAAAATAACAGCAATCCATTTTCCCCTTTTACCATCAGGGTCTTGACTTAGAATATCTTCGACAACAGTATGTGGGACAAAAGCAATGATGTGAGAATGCAAAATGTAGACTCTAAAGTCTTTCAATGCTTTTACCAAGGCTAAGGCTTGTTTATCCATGATATTATACTTGAAGGGAGCATCTCTCAATGCCCTACTAAAAAAGGATATTGGTTGTTCTTGCCCCATAGTGTTATTTTGTAGTAAAATTGCGGCTATTATATGTTCAGATGCAAAAGAAAAGATATAAAAATCTTTGGTAAAATCAGGACTAATAAGAACTGGTGTTTGGGTTAGAGCTTGTTTTACCAGTTCAAATGATTGTTTAGCTTGTATTGTCCATTTAACACCTATCTCTTTCTTTAGCATGTTTGTGATATTTTTCAATAGCTCAGCAAGGTTGGGGATGAACCTCCTTAAAAAAATTATCTTCCCAATGAAAGATTGTAGTTCTTTGCGGTTACTAGGATAGCTGATTTTCAATATGCCATCAATCCTTTTAGGGTCTACTTTGATTCCCTCTTCAGAAATTATGTGGCCAAGAAGCTTTCCTTCTTGGAGACTAAAGGGTGTCTTTTTGGGATTCAAAGATAAGCCATATTTCCTACATTTCTCAAAAACTTTGCTTAAATGAATCAAATGTTCTTCATTAGTTTTGGAGAAAACAGTAATGTCATCAAGGTATATGATTATAAAATAGCCTATATATTCTAAGAAGGCTATATCCATGGCCCTTTGGAAGGTGGCCCCTGCATTCATCAAACCAAATGGCATTTTGACATACATGAATGTACCCCAAGGTGTAGTAAAAGCAGTTTTATGTTGATCACTTGGGAGTACTAACACCTAATTGTAACCAGAGAACCCATCCAATAGTGAAATTATTTTAGACCCAACCACCCTTTGTAGTATATGATCCATTTTTGGCAAGGGATAGTTATCTTTAAGGGAGGCTTTATTTAGGTTTCTAAATCAATGCATAGCCTGATTTTCCCAGTCTTTTTCCTGACAGATACTAAGTTGGAAACCCATTCTGAATACCTGAGGGGAACTATGATCCCAGCATCATACATTTTCTTAATCTCTTTCTTAACTAAAGACAATAAAACAGGGTTTATCCTTCTGAATTTTTGTTTGAAAGGTTTTTTATTTTCCTTAAAAGGAATTTTGTGTTGAATGATGTTGGTATCATATGATTTTATATCCTTGTATCCCCATGCAAACACATCTCCAAATTCCTTAAAAAGTTCTATGTATTGTTGTTTGATATGAGCTAGGAGAGTGTTGGTTAGATTTATCATTTTGGGTTCTGCTAGGATGCCTATGTTATGTTTCTTCTATGTTTGTTTCTATAGGCTCCATTCTTGGTTCTTTGGCTACATCATTAAAATAAAAAAGCTGCTCTAATGGTGTAAGACCTCTTGGAATTGTATCATTTTTACTTTGTAAAACTTCTAGGTCTTTATGGTCTGTATTGTCAACTATTTATGCTCTAAAAGGATGTTAAAAATGGTTTATATCAGCAGAGAAGGACAACTCTGTTTCATGGATTTGTTCTTCATTTAGACAGTTTTCCTCATGGCTTGAAGTAGATGTTGGTATGGCAAAGTCATTCTTTGATTGCAGAAAATCATCTATGTGTTTGTCTCCTTCAAACACTTGCCAATAATCTTCATTGTCAAGTATTGCAGGTCTGTTTTTTATCTTTATATTAAATTGTTCATTTATTTGTGGTATTTGGCACTTACTAGCAGCAAAGGAAAGTTTGTTTGCTAGATGATTTTGAGCTCTTGGGATGAAAATGAGTTCATATTTTTTGAAATTTTTTAGAAGATCAAGGGCAGAATTTCGATATTATCTAAGTCTTGGGTTCTTAGTTGAATATTCCCCTTTAAGATGTATAATTACTAGCTCGAAATCTCCTTGGACTGATATTTTCTTGGCTTCTAAATATTTGAGCAAATGTAGGCCAAGGAGGAGGGCTTCATATTTAGCAATGTTGTTTGTGCATGGAAAATCTAGTTTATAGGAATATTCTTGGTTTGTATTGTGTATCCACACACCTACCCCTCCACTTGTTCTACTACAAGAGCCATCAAAGCTCATTCTCCAAGGTGTTTCTGTCTCATTTTCATTTTGTTTCTGCTGCTGAAGGCTGCTGAAGTTTGGGTTGTTTTGTATTTGAATGGAGGACATATTTGACTGTTCTGGTGGACTAACTTCTTCTTTGTTTCCTTTTTCCTGTTGACTGATTTCATCTTCATTAAATAAGATAAAGGAATCTAAGTTTGAATGGATGGAATACATAGGAGTGTTGTTTGGCCTATCTATGTTGCTCACCATGTATTTCATATGAGACTCTGTATAATCTTCTAGTTTGGCTAAACACTGGGATGGTGGCATAGGACATGTCCATTTGAAGGCTTCCTTGAAGTTTGGCTCCCCATGATCTAGATAAAAGCATGCCATACTTAGGGGGAATGTCAGCTACCACTATGTACATGACTAGACCTTTAGTAGGAATCTGTGCCAAATTTACAAATAAATCTTTGATTAGGCCCAAGCATTTGACCCTGCTTGAATCAAAGGAATACTGGTCTTTATATGGTTTAGTAATTTCCAAGCCTAAGCTTTCCATTAATACTTTGGGCATAAGTTTATCTGAAGCTCCAGAGTCTAACATGGCATTGTGTAAGATCTTATCATGTATATTCAGGCTGACATAGAAGGGAGGGACAACCCCTTCTTAGTATTTTCCTTCAACTTCAGGACCAAATAATAATTCTGGTTTATCATCTGTCAAGTTTAAAGTATTAGTGTCACTGCTTATATTCAAAGCTTTCAAAACTTGATTTTTATATACATCCTGAGATACTAGTTCAGCTAAGGGTATGGTGATTTTGATCTTGGGAATTTCCCCTTCAAGGATGAAAGGAACTATTGTTCTTGACATATTTACATCTGTTTTGTCATTTACAACTCTTTCAACAATTCTATTTTGCTGAACTTTATTTGGACTACTATTTGGGATAGATTTGTTAGGGCCACTAGTTGAAGTGCTAGGGTAGCTTTTTTCAACACTTTGCTGACTATTTTTGTCTTTATTTAGATCATTTTTCTTGGCCATAGTGTTGGTATTACTGGCTGTCTTCTTAGGCTGATTTTCTGAAGTTTTCCTAACAACAGTACTAGTGTTTTTGTCATTGGAAATCTCTGGGTTCCCTTTTCTTCTAAGATTATATTGTTTGTGTACCTCCATGATTGCATTTTCAAACCCCAATCTGTAATCTTCAGAATCTTCATGGTTGTTTTCAATTTGTTCTAAGGAGAAGAATCCGTGTTCTTCTTCAGTGAGAAAAACATTTGTCTCACTATCGGATCCTATCAAGTTTACATGATGTTCTTCCAACCTTTCAACTTCCCTTTCTTCTTCTTGATCAACATAGTTTTGTTGAAAGGGAGGCCTAATCTGTTGATCATTGTCTCTTTGCCTATCTTGATTAGGGTCTCTTCTGAGATTTGGGTTTCTATTTCTGTTTTGGGGGTTGTTTTGGTTTTCTCTAGGAGGCACTCTATCATTCGGATTTATCTTTTCAAGCATCCTCTCCATTACCCTTACCAGGTTGTCAATTTTGGCATCGGATGATGAGGTTGATGCCATTATTTCATACTTGTATGTGACTCTCTTTTTTGCTTTCAACCTAGCTCTTTTCTCAATCAGATTTGCTTTTACACCTAAGGCTCCCCTCTGCATATCTTCTAAAGTTGAGGGGTCTCTTTCTCTTAGCTGGTAGGCCATTTCAGGATCAAAACCCTCTGGGAATTTAGCTAAGGCTAGGCATAGTGGAGATTTCATGTCTGGGGGAAGCACATTGTAAATACTATTGAATCTAGTGCAATAGCCTTGGACAGTTTCCCCAATGTTTCTTTTGAGGTTGGTATATTCTGAAAGGATTTGGAGAGGGTTCTTCCTAATTTCCCATTTGTTTATGAATGTTTGATATAAATAAGGGATATCATTTATGCTATTAGGAGTTAAACCCTTAAACTATTTCTTGGCTTCTCCTCCTAAAATTTGGGCAAATATTCTCATCTTAATGGTCTCTTCTTCTATTTCCATGTAATCAAAAGCATCATTGATTTTATCTGCATGCTGTTGGGTAGTAGTAGGTTCATTTCTAGTGAAATGGGGAATTTTGGATTGGTAATCATTGGGTAAGGGAACCAGACGTAGTGGTAACACAAGTGGAGCATACCATGCTGCCATGACAGGAAATAATGGGGGAGTTACAAGAGGGAAAGTGGGCTGAAATGGAGTGTTTTAAACAGTGGATGTGTGGATAGGAGTAGAAGAAACACTTGGGCCAAAAAATTGATGATGATCAGATCTGCTATGGAAGGAGCTGAAATGATGGAGAGATGAGAATCAGGTGGAGTAGAAGGTGAAGCTTCTCTGCTCAAGCTCTGTTGCAAATCTGTGGTTTCAAAATCAGCTTGGTTTAAATCACTTTGAGACTTATTTCTAAATAGGTTCTTTGTGTGACGTAAGTCAAAGTGAGGATATTTCAAGACTGTGAGACCTTCAGGAACAGATCTTGTTCTTGGGATGGTTCTGTCAGTAGTTGGCTTTCCAGATCTAGAAGTTTTCCACAAAATCCTTTTTGGATTATCAGCTATGGTGGGAGGATTAGGGTCTGGATGGGATCTAGTATTGACGCTATGTGAAGCTAGATTTTAGTTTCCAAAATTTAGAGAGGCTGAGGTTTTTAGGACTATTTTTCAAGATTTTTCCACTCACAATGATTTCTACAATAGGGGACTAGGTTTCTAAACTTCCTCAAGGCTGGTTAACACAGTTTTAAGAAAATCTGGAGATATAGATAAGTAATAGGCTTACTGGGGCTAGTGGAGTCGCCGGGTGGAAATTTTTAGCTTTTCTGAAGGTAAAATGTTTTATGGTCCACCACCAATGATTTATTTAAAAACCAATCTAAAATTTTTTGGGTTTTTCTGAGTTTTTACATGGTTCTATGGTCGTGAGAGTGGCCTATACCTGATTCAACACTTAGCTAAGGTGATGAAACAAGCAGAGTCTACTCTATGGCTTATTAGTTAATTTTCTGTAGTAAATGAAGGACTAAAAATCCTATAATAGCTTGCTAGGCAACTTATAAACCCAGAGGTCCCACCGTGATCGCCATTATGTTGGGGTCCTGTGATTTGGTTGATTGGAAAACCAAATGACAAGGCAACATATAAACCAAAATTTAGAGCTCTAGGATCTAGCCCTCCTAGTCTCAGAGAGGGATCTCTCGATTTTTTGCAAATATATGACTTGTTTTCTTGTAAAAGGTTGATTTTAGGCTAGTTATTAAGTGCAAGTTTGTTTGTTTGGGTTTGGTTGGGCATGATGATCTAGGCAACATAGGTAGAAAATGGAAATCTCTAAGTCATTGGGCAATGGAGTCGAATGGAAATGGTAACAAGTTTCTAAACAGATCAGGGGTATCAGAGGGAAAATCTAACTTGGCTATTGGATCTACAAAGTCTTTTAGGTGAAATGAAATGAACATTAAAGGTTTAGAATGAAAAGTAGAACTAAGGGCAATTAAGAATCCTTAATTATATGTACTTCTCAACAAAGGGACTTAAAACATTATTTGAACATGAAGAGGTATTCCATAGATAGGGCTAACCATAAATTCTAGAAATCACACTTCAGTAAATAACAATTCCAAGACAAAATTTTCAAGTAAAATCTAGGAGTCGAGGAACGCTCTATTTCATCCAAAGATTTCACTTTCAAGGATAAGAAAACATTCAAGATTCACAAATAACTGCATTCATAGAAGAGGGAACTCCTAGACATCTTTGATTACAGCTATAAAGACCTTCAAAACAATTATTTGAGTAAGTACAAAGGGTATGATCTAAACAGACCTCCTTGGAAAACTTTGGACAATGGTACTTTGAAGGGAAACTTCAGAAACAGTTTTAAGTAGCAGCAAGTAAGCAGGGAAAACCATAAATCATTCTTGAGGCCAACCGTATTGAACTATTTAGGAATTAAAAAAGCATAAGGGTTCTAGATAGCAATTAAGAATTCTCTAAAATGCCTCAGCAGAGGAAAACATAAAACAGTGAAGAGTAAAGAGGTCTAAGGTGCTTCTAAGAGACATTTCTTAGCCTAAAATTTTTACTCTACTGTAGTAAGAAATGATGAAACAGAATGGAAAATAGGAAAAACATTAACAGATTAGAATACTTCACCAACAGCCAAGCTCAGGGATCCAATGACAGATCTTTCTCCATCGACAAACAGTTCAAAAACATCTACAGGTTCCAGAACATCAATTTCCTTTCAACTTCAGCAGAGCTATGTATTACTTCAAAAGAGTCATCAAATGCCCACTTTAAAATGAGTTCCAATGCAGTATTTATGCTGCAAATGAGGAGGTGGAATTGATTTAGGGTTCAAAATGTATTAACTACAGAGTAAATGCATTTCTAGCCTTGAAAACCATGCAAGGCATAAGGCAGAAATAGGTGCAACTACTTCTCTATTTCAATAACTCTATCTTAAATTTTGATAGAAATATAGGAGAAAAGATTGACTTTCAAGGCTTATTTATCTTTACAATAACTTTCCTGACAGATTAAAATATATTCTTAGTGTAATAACTGTCAATTTTCCCTTTGAGACAAAAGGTAGGCTATAGGTGGCAACTAGATCTTTTGGAGAAATAACTGCCTCATGTTGATGTATTCGAGGCCTTTTAGCCTAGTTTTCCTTCATTTCATCGCTAAACTGTTTTTAAGGTCTGATCTGCTTTTTGCCTTCATAACTCATCATGTTGTCTTTATCTATAATCTGCATGGTTTAAGTCTTTTAATCTTTCATGCTTTTGACTTAACTTTTGAACTTTAATCTCTCTGATACTCTTCATTAATCTTCACTGTTTCTTCCGTTTTGTTGGTGTACAAGTGGCTTTCTGCGCTGGAGGGTTTTGAATGAATGGTCGATGCTCATGACACATCGCCTTAAACATGGAATAAACCCTTTCGCATCCCTTTTTTGCATTGTTTTGAGCGTTCGAGGATCGTCATCCTTGGCTCTTTGTCACTTTACTTGACTGTGGGAGAGCCTGCACATTTGGTCGCCATTAAACCTGCAATTTGAAACATAAAATATTTATAAAAAACTGCGCTTGTGGATTTGACTACTAACAGAGGCTTGGGGAGGGGTTACAAAGCGATGCAAAGGAAGGGGTTATTGCAGGGAAGGGTTTTGTGAACAAAACTAGGAAGAAACAGAAGAAATATTTAAATTTGGGCGCGAGTAGAGGCAAGGCATTTTTGGGTGAAACCGATGGTTTTCGCGTTGGCAAAGGGTGGTAAGCGGTAAAGTCCCATACGAACGCGATATCGCTCTAGAGGTTACACGTAACCCTGGAAAAACCACTTATTTCGCGTTAAAAAATGCATGGAAGGGGGGTCAAACGAGTTTGTGCGTGATACAATCTTGGTCGTCCGATTTGCGAGGAGACGTGCAGATCGATGATTAGCACGTCGCGCGATACAACACCGAGGAATGGGGAGAGGATGGAGTGGGGCCAGGGTGAGACGGGTGTTGGGCCATTGGATCGAGAGGATCAAAGGTGGAGATCTTCTCGCAGGTTTGCGCAAAAAAGAACGAAGGGGCGAGAGCACGAGTGAAATGTGAAGTTGCGATGATGCGCTGGAGCGTTTACCATTGGATCGGAAAAGATCAACGACTAGGATTAAACGATGAAGGAGAATGAAAAGGGCGGGATTGACATGCAGGAGTAATGTGGGCCGTTGGATTGAAAATATCAACAGTGGAGATAACTGCGGAGAAGGAGTGAGTGGCGTAAAAGCAGAGAAGCGCTAGCCGTTGGATTAGGATGATCAACGGTCCAGGATGCAGTGCAATATCGCATTATGAAATGAATGGCACAAGGGGAGGGGGAAAAGGCGATGAAGCGACGAAGCACTGACCATCCGATCAGGAGGATCGACGGCTGAGATCATATCGGGGAATGGCCGAAATGAATGAATGGGGCGGAGGAAAGAGATAATGCGAGATAGCGCGGACCATTGGATCTGAGGGAGCCAGATCAACGGTGGAGATATCATCGACGGAGGATGGACAGGTGGAAGGGAAAGTGCGATGCACCGATGTGATGTGTCGATGCGATGAAGCACAGACTGTCCGATTTGAGGGAGATCGACGGTCGGGATTTTATCGGCGGTGAATTATAAAGGCGGCGGATGGAAATGGGGTGTAGTGAAGTTCGATGTAATGCGCTGATGCGATGGAAAGCAGAGAAAAGAAATGCAAGAGCCGTCATATCTTGGGAACGGACGGTCCAGGTCCCATCGGAGGATCGGCATATCGGCGGAGTAAAGGGTCTAGGAACAAGGAACTGGGATCGCCGATATGCGATGGCCGATGGACTTAGCGCTTGGTCGCAGAGCAGGGTCGCATGGCAGAAAAGGGGGCTCGGGACTAAGCCGAAAGGTGCTTAAGCCCTAATGTTTAAAATGATCTGAACAGGCCTAAAGAAGGCTTTTTCAAGGGTTTTAAAGGGTTCTGATAAGTATAAAAAGGAGGTTTGAACCATTTATAAAGGGGTTTTAATGGCTTTAAAGGGTTTTTTTAGAGGAATGGAGGGTAAATGAGAAAGGAAGAAAACCTTTTTTGCAGGGGGAAAATGATTGTTTGGATAAGTGAAAATGAGTGAAAATGAGTGAAAATGGGCAGATATGATGGAAGTGAAAAAATGGGAAATATAGCCTGAAAACAATTTCGTTTTGAGATGGCAGGATAATTTAGAGGATTTAAGTGAATATATCCAGTGAATTGATAGACTTAGGATAATGAAGGTTGTGAGATTTCTAGAACTCACAATTACTCTACAAATATTGTTTCTAGAAATCTAAGTTTTTCAATTTTAGTCATCTTTGGATAAAGTCAAAATTATGGATGACTAACAATATGTAGTTGTGAGTTTAATATATTCAGAGTCATAGTTTTCGTATTTGGTGTTGCTCTACTACCACATGCATGTTCAGTAACCCAATGGAGACACTATAGCAACACAAGCATTCCTTTGCTATCAGTGAGCCTATTCAATACCATGATGAATTTACTTGCTTCACCTCTCTAAGAAATAAGCCTTTCTCTTCTTTCACCCTTTATTTGTTTACTAATAGAATGTGAAAATGCACTTATTTATTTTGAAGGTGGAAGAGGGATTCTAATTTATTGAGAACAGGATAGGTTGCTCCTTCAGAGACGATTATATATACCTCTGAAATTAATTTTCTCGCTATTGATATTCCCCTTTCCCTTCTCTACTTGATTGGTTTGGCATGCATACACCATTCAATAACAATCTTGAGTTGAGGAATGCGGATGCTAGAATAGATACGAGTGTCATGGTTCCACTCAGAGATTCCCTTTCGAATGGATCATATTTTCCATTAAGACATCATTGACTTAAAAAGATATGTAAACCCAAATAGAGAAGAGGTAACAGATTAGCCAAACATTGTTCGTCGTCAGAATAAGCTTTGAAAACTTTTCCACATTGTCTTTTGAGACAAAAAGAGCATCTTTTAATAGGGTCTTATTGAGCAAAACACAAAATAAAAGACATAACAAAACCATGAAATAAGATCAAAAGAACAAGAAAAAAAATTACTGAAAAGCACATGTGAGACAAAAGTAAGAAAACAAAGGGAAGACTAGAGGAGAACAAGTGAAAGATAATTGTACGAGGGAAACTAAAATGCAACTAGATAACCTAACCAACTAGAAGGCCAGGGCTAAGTGTAATGAAATTTCCAATGCATCCATCGTAGTTCCTGACCTACAAACACAAAGATACAAGCAATTAAACCAATATGAAATAATGTGCAAAATAAAATATCAAAACTTTAATAACTTACACAAAAAATTGAAGGTCATTCCCGTCGACAGAAATATGTGTCATAACAACTAGCTTTAACAAACTTGCAACCTTACCCTTTCGATTAGAACAACAAACAAACAAAACTCAAAAGCTTCTTGTGAACGCATCTGCATATGTATTGTCCTGCTTAGCAAACATCAGAAAATATTGAATCTTATTATTAACATAGGATCTTTCCAAGTAGGATTCTCTAACCATTCAATGATCAAATCTCTATATTAAAAAAATAAATAAAAATAAAAATTGAAGACCCAGAGACTCGTGAAAAAAATGAATTTTCAATTAACGCATTCAAATAACAAACATAATCTCCAGTATTATGATCATATTGGTTGATTAACATAAAAGGTTCTAGATTCTCTATTGGTTCACTTTGTATCAAATTACATGCAAAACCAACAATATGAAATCCTACGACATTAAAAAAATTGTTGACATCGTAAATATGGGAAACCAATCAGGTTACCGAGTTGAAAAAATATTAGAAACATGTGTCAAATCAACCCCGGTATTTGTCTCAGCAGGAGGGTTTTGGTTCACTGAATGATTCAAGCATTTTATATCACTCAAAGAGAGAAATTGTGCCAATAATATGATTTACTTGATAACATACACAAGGGGGATTAGAAGGTGATCAATCTCAGAAGAGTTAGATAGGGATAGATCTTCCAACCAAAGATGTCCTTTGTCTCGATAATCAAAATGACAGGCCTCCAAAATGTGTACACTCGTATACAATACACTCTTCAATCCTAAGTGTGATGCAAGGGATTCACATGATGAAGAACTAACCAAAAACAAATCCTTTATCGGATCCTAGGCTCTAACTTGAGGATTAAGAGATTAAACTTGAAAACAATGAAATTCCTTCAAGAACGAGCTCACGTTCCTTCAAGAACGAGCTCACGTACAGTGGATGAATGTTTTTTTTTTTTTTTTTTCTTCTGAATAAGTCTAATTCTATTTATGTAACATAAAAGTACAAAACTGCCACAGTTTCAGCTGTGTGAGCTTGAAATCTGGGCTTGATAATCACGAAAGGCATATTTCTGGATTGCCCACCAAGGGGAAACCAGTCCCTTAGGAACTTGTCTTGCCGCCCGCACAGGGGAAACCGGCATTGTGTTCAGATAGTTTGAAAATAGCATTCAACTCTTTCAGGAGAAGAGAAATTAACATAAAAACAAAAATCAACCCATGAAACCTGGGCTTCAGTACAGAGGTCCACCATAGGTTGCTGTGTTCACTTGTCATGAGCAGGAGATGGAGGTTCCTCCACGATGCGGCATCTATACTTGTCGCTACTACTGTCATCACGTTCAGTGGTTGCACAAGTAGCTTTTTCAGCGACCTCCTTTGCCTGTTCCTTGTTCTTGTCAGCTCGAGCTATCTCTAGCGGCGCCTTTGAGTCCTTAGCTGCGTCTTTGCCCAGAGGGGACTGAAAAACGGGGGCAGAAGTGGGGTTGGGGCCAGCATCTTCCTCCCTGAGGGTGACGGTGACATAGGCAATGATAATAGTCCTGTCCAAGGTGCATTCAAAATGAAATTCTGCTCTTTGAGAGGTTTGGCGGAGGGGCATGTGAGCAGACAGAAGGGAGACAGGGAAGACAACAGATTGGGCGACTGGGTGCGGAGGAGACACGACATGGGGAGGCGGAGAGCCTTTAGTGAATTGCGCTTGCCTAGCTAGGCGAGTCGTGCCTCTTTGGCTTCTGGTTTCTAAGTAGTGGCCCCAATAGACGTCCTCAGAGGAGGATTCAGTGCTGGGGGATGGCCTGGAGCGGGTAGCTCGGCCCCTGCTACTACCGAGGCGACAGCTCATTCTTTGACGGAGCCAAGGCATGGAGGCAGAGGGTAGTTGACAGTGTCGACTATGAGACGGATGGGAAAAACGCAGAGCAGACAAGAAAGGCATGGAAAACTGAACCCAGGTCTGAGACTTCATGCAACAAAACTCACTCTGAGAAAAATTAAATTCCGGTAGAGTCTCGATGCAACATAGTAGCTTACAACGTCGCCTAGTGTGCATTTGAGCGCTTGGCTCGGCACAGGTGGGAGGACAAAAGCTTCTCTGCGGAGCGGGAGAGTTGTAAGCAGAGTGAAAGTGAATCGAGTGATAGTGAGTGAACTCCATTGAAGACCAGACAGGAAGAACAAAATGGCGGAGGAGCATGGTGAAGCCGTAAATGGAGAGCATGCTAGCCATAATAAATGTGGAGTAAATGCTACTATGGGTGGCCATATGGCCACCCCACACAGACACCATCGGGATTCTCCATGGGACAGATGTCCCATCCATCCTAATTATCATCCGCATCTAGAGTACAATGGATGAATGCTAAGGAAAGAATTATGCGTATAAATTAGGATCCATATAAGTTTGGATATCTCAACAGAATTGCGAGAACCAGACATAACCATCAGTAGGGGTTGAAGTGCCTCGACTTCCTGAAAAGCATCTGAACTTTCTGATGGTGGATCGTTAAATTTAGGTGGCTTAGAAAGATCAACAAGTAGACATGCACCATTATCATTAGATGTAATAATGAAAACAATGTTAGTGCCATTGGTTTGATCATATTTAAGATTATTCATGTTAGACTCTTGATGGATAGAGCATTTAAGTTCATTGATTGGAAAACTCGCTTGATCATATAGGGTTGGAACATATTCCTCCTTACTTATGAAAGACTTATAGTTGAACATATCATGAATAATGGATTCAAACTTTTAATCCTCTGATTGTAGGATCACATCTTCCTATACTCGATTGCAACCACGAGTAGCTGGATAAAAATCTGAAGGATTTCGAGGTACTATTGGTTTAAAAAATGTATTAGTGATATCTAGGTACAATGAAGAGTGTGTTGGAGGCAAGGAAGGATGAAAGGACTCAGGAGGAGGAGCACCAGTTGTAACTAAATCATATTGAACTTGTAAGAACAAGGGATCAATATCATTTTCATCAGTATAATGGTCAAATACAGGCTTACCAATGTGATATTCAGATTAAACAGGGTATACAAAAGGTTCAAAAACTTTAGAACTTTCCTCTTAAGACTTGATATCTAAAGATGTATGAACTAGAGAGTTTTCAGGATCACTCTAAATTGAAAGTGTATCCCAACCCATAAATGGAGATTGTACACAATGAGAAGCACGTTCTGAATAGATACCTTGAAAATCCAAGTCCTTTGGAGAAGGAAAGATATCATCTGAATTACTTGGAAACTCGTCACCATACATATTAGTGGAAACATGAATGTTAAGGTGATGGTTGTCCAAAATATAAACTTGAATGCAGGGCTTAGAATCATTTGATAGGTTATCAAGTTTACAAAATCGGTGATCAATTAGAGATGTAAGATTATCATCTTGAAAGACGGAAGACAAATATGACATATCTTCACTGCTTTGCTCCTATACATGTGAAATAAAATTACCTTGTACATGATCACTTCTTGAAAAAACATGTTGCACGTCATTAAGAGTTGAAGTAGGTTTCTCAAGTGGATCATAAAATAAGGAATCATAAGCCAAGGACGGTGGAGGTTGAAGGGAATCCCTTGAGGAAATCCTACTTGTAATTAAATAAAATTCAATATTAGGACTATGTACATTGATGTGACTTTGAAAAACCACAGGAAGAAACTTGACCTTAGACTCCTTGTAGTTAATGAAACATTCCAAGTTCTCCCCCATAGGATATAGAACATGGGAAGAGGATGAAGGTGGGAACGATGGATCAAAAACTTGATTTTCATATTTCCCAAATTTAACATCATCACAAGGGGGCACCCAAATTGGTATTGAGAAAGGAGGACAAGGAACAAAAGGAAAATTAGGTTCCTACTCACATATTTTGGGTGTTTTGGGATCAACTTAAGTTGGGAGAGTGGATTCATTCAAGGGTTCAAACCCAAAACATTTAACGGAGAGAAGAATCAAGCTCTAAAAATTTTTGCTAATAAAATTATAGTAAAACCTTCTTTAGGAAACTCACAAAAAATGTGAAGAAACAGATTGAGGAAACCCTGTAAAGGTTCACCTGACTTCATTCTATTATGATTGATTCTATCACATACATCTTGATAATCATAGTTGTCAAATACTTCACAAATTTGCTTAACAAGTTGTTCAAATGAATGAATAAAAGCAACTGGAAATTTATGACACCATTTCTTGGCTTGACCTTCAAATGTGAGGGTGAACAATATGGCCCTGGCATCCTTACAATGTATTATAGTAGAAAGAGAAAAATAAGAAAATTGAAACATATGTTCAAGTATAATTAGTCCACCCTCGCCATCAAAATTAAATTGAGATAACTTATGAACAGTTTCCGCAAGGATGGTAAGATCAAGCTCCTTGGAAAAACATCTCGGGAAAATGATTTGGGAATGAGCCATTTAAGAAGAGAGGTTCAAAACAGACTCAATGGACACAACTTATCGTCTGGCCCTCCTTTTAGCACCATAATGTTGATGGTGCTGGATACCGCCAACATACAGGGGGTCTCCCTGATGTGGTGTCCCAATTAGACCTTCGACCATTTTGAGTTGGAGCCCCATCTAGAGTATCGGTGTGACCACCATAACTCAAAATTTTCCTTGGATGCAATGAATGACACAAAAGAGTATGAACATAACCTTTGAAATCAATAAGTAAGTTGACACTGTGAAACACCAATTGCAATGTGTAAAAGGAGGCCTTTACGAGAGGGGAGACAAGAATGAGTCTCTAGAAGGAAAGTAATAGTACTATCCTAAGAGAGGAACATGAGAGAAAGGAAAGATTTGTTAGTTATCTAGAGAAATATTTCACAGAGACACAACGATCATTAAAGAAAATACAACACACATTCAACAAGATAATCACCAAAATGCATGTTGAGTTACCATGAACAAGATAGGAACAAAAAAAGGTAAAGTAATAGGTCATCCATGAAAATGAAATATATGAATATTAGAAAAAATAATTCACTGCTTTGTACCAATCTCCCCGATCTTACAGAAAAGCCTCAAGACAAGTACACCCTGTAGAGAAAAAAATGAAAATTCAATGGTATTTTTGATACTTTGAATATATGTAAGAGATGTACAAGAAATGGATTATTTTTGTTAAATATGAGCCCTAAGTAAGTCGAAATTGCAGTAGACAGAGGAAGGAAAACTTAGTTAGCAGATCATGCTTATTTTCCCTTCAAAACCCTGGAAATTTGTAAGGAATATAACTCTCAAAAAATTGCCTGGTGAAAATAATCTTGTTGTCATGTCTTCCAACACCTATTGGAAGAGATTACATAAGAACCTTGGAAAGGAATGGTGTAGAATAATTAGCCCTGCCACATAAATAAAAATCGAGTATGAATTAAAAGGATAAAAATAATGACGACTTTATCTGTAACTTAGGGTAACCTAAGGTTGGTTGGTTTTGGCACCAACCATGGGAAAACTTGTCGGAACACGGTGTAACCTATAATAGTTAAAGAAAGAACAGTTGAATTGAAATGGGAAATAATATCATTATTGTAAAATAAAACAAGAGATGGCCATAGTAAATAAATTGAGTAATTTAAAAGGGAATTATAAAGGGTAAACCCTTATATTGCTAAGCTATCTGTAGGAGGTTGAAAACCTTCACCAACAAGAATCATTCCAGGAAATATCATCAGGTGCCTCCATAGCTATTTCTACACATTCCAACGTAAAAAAATAAGGTAATTTAAAAGTAATACAAGACTTAATTTGTAGAACCCTTAGAAAAGCCAAGTGAAAGCATGTATAAAATGATGAGTAAAAAACTTGATGCACTTACCTAGATTAAATCCCTTGCATGGTCGATAATGACACCAAACCTCCAAGCTAAAGGTTAACTTGACCTTTTTGGACAAATTTAACCACAAAAGTTGAGAAAATTATAACTCCTTATGAATAAAACTTTGAAATACCAGGTGGAAGGTCGAAGCTTTTGTAAAGTTTCTGGGCCTACACAAGAAATTTTGAGCTAAGTCAATTACCCATTTAAATTGGAGCCTTGAGAGAAAATTGAAGAAATATAATAGAACATTGACAAATCCATGAAAACAAAGTAGGGGGATTGTTACTTGATAACTCCTCCACGATGGGGTTAGTATGATAGGTATATAAGCTAATGAAATTTTTTGTCCAACACCAGAGATGAATAGGGAATTTTGGATGGGTATTTTGATAGACCCCCCGACACCACGAACTAAAAAATATGCCAAGATAGGAGGCCCTTCAAGTAGAGGCTATTGGTTTTCATGAATATATTGTGAGTTTCTGCTACCGGGAAGGGAGAGGGGTCCTGATCATTAGAGATAAGCATTGGAGGCCTACTTATTTCCCTTATCGATAAAATTTTTCCTTAAAAACTCGCAACTATTTAGGCTTTGATATATTTTACCAATTTTCTTTTTTTCCCATAAGACTCTTGTTCTCAAGATTTTGAAACCCTTTCTTCCCTTCCAACATGATGCATCCTAGAGTCTTAGGGTGGCATCCTAGGTTTTCCCCATTCTATGACCTAATCTTCAGAAGTACAAGTTAGAACATAAATTTATGGTGAAGTAGGTGCTTCGGGTTTTGGAGCCCCAATGTGGCAATGCAACAAACATCAGTCACATTGGGAAAATCAAAACCAAAGTCATGCTTAATTTTTTTTTGTACAGGCCTTTAATTTTATTTTTTTACCAATTGATTAATATAACAAAAAAAATCATACATGTCAGACGATGACATAATAACTTATTTGTAAAGGTGAAGTTATATGCAAAGTTAAAAAATAAAGTCAAATTTTATTTTACCGAACAATCTCATCGTGAATATGTCACAACATGACCCAAATTTTACCTACCATATGGAACTTTGGGTACCTTTTGTGCCTTTAAAAAAAATGGCATAATTTTGACATATGAAATCCATTTTCAGTGTTGTTTTTTTAAATTGTCTATTTTTTTCTAGATATTTCCATTTAGATAGTCAACTTCGACTTTTAAATCCATATTGCCTACATATGTCGATATGACTACTTCAAGTGATCTTTTGCTTAGTAGTACCAATTGCATCTCATGGAAATCCCATATGGAGCATGTACTAGGAAGTAAAGGATTGAATTATATTACCATGGGAAAATAAAAATATATTTCTCATGCCAAGAAGAAATCCATCCACGATAATAATAATAATTAAGAATCACATGGATTAATTGGAAAATTCATCCCTCCTCATTTACAATTTCGCCTTCAAGGAATCAATGGCCCAAATATAGCTTGGGATAAGCTAGAAAATGTATTTGGTAAACTTATTGTGATTTGAGTCCACTATTTTAAAAATATATTAATGTATTTAAATTCGGATGATTTCCATTACATTGAAGATTATTTATCTAAGTTCAAAACACTTAGACTTTTACTTCAAGGCTATAAAAAAGTTATGAAGGATATTATTACTAAGGCAGGTAGTGCATGTTCTATTTTTTTATCTACCCTTTACTTCACCAAAGAATGTCTGGGGGATTCATGCATAGAGCCCTCTCTTAATTCATTTCATTATTCTTTAATTAGAGAGCAAGATAGGCTCTTAAATCTTGGAGTGATCAACACTATACATGCATTTAAAAAATCATTAATGGCCCAAAAAAAAGATAAAACCAAGCATTCATAGAAGCAATGTCTTCACAACAATTAAAAAACAAGGGTCCCAAACCGTCTTGTCCAACTTCTACTCCCAATGATGACAAAGGAACAAAACCAAAAAGTAAGAATACTGACAAGCATTGCAATTTTTGTGGGTGAGATGGTCATCTATAGTCTAAATGTTTTAAAAATATGGAGACTTTACAAGCATTAATGAATAAGAATGATATCAATATTGGTTCTTCTTCTTCCAACTCTTCTTGCCATGGACATGTGCTTTCTGATTTTAGTTTCTCTTTCAATGCAATATATACTTATTCTTCTTAGTAATGGCTTATTGACTATGGAGTATCTTATGGTTAGGGATAAGTCTTGGGTATATATTATATTCTCTACACAACTAGCATAACATGTGATTTGTATGCATTAAGCGCAGTGGTTGGGGTGGGGGGGGGGGGGAGGGGGGATCACAAGGGGGTTGATAGCCTACCCCTGCCTAGCATTTTGATGACAAATCCCTCGAAAAAACATGGGTGGTTTTTGGCATCTATTTTTGACATTTTTCAGTACACAATTACAATTTTGGTGGTTTTATGGCACATGGAATTTTAGCACATGGTTTTCTAATTCAAATTAAGGAATTAAGGTTCTAACCTAATATAGGTTAATGGATTAGGGTTTTGGATGCCATGGGATCCTATATATTGTATTGTAAATCCCAAAATTAGTTGTTGATGAAAGTTAGATGTGCAACTCTAAACATTTTGCTAGTTTCCTTGGTTAAGGATTTCAAAGGTAAATATCTAAGTATTATGTGTTATTACCATTGTTTACTTTTTCTCTTTATATATAATATATGTGCGCAGTGTTTCACTGTGAAGGTTTAAAACTTATATTTGGTATCCAAGTAGTTATTTACTTTAGGGGGGACAACTTTGTTGCTAAGGGTTTAGTTATCTTGGTTCTGTGTTAAACTTGGTTTTAGTGGGAGCTCAACGATGGTGATTCTTATGTTGTAAAATAATGACAAGATATTGAAAAATTGAGATTGATAAATTTAATGGGAAATTTTTTTAGCTATTGAAGCTCAAGATCAAGGATGTTTTGGTAGAAAAAGAACAATGGGTTGTTTTGGATCATTGTACTGCACCTATGGTATGTCAATTTAAGACTGGATGAAGTTGGATAGGAAGGAAAAAGGCACAATAATTATGCTTCAAGAGAAGATACAACCGATGCGTTACAAGATAAGTTAGGGTATTTATAGCATGCTAAGACACCAGTAACCTAAATTTTCCTTCGAAATATGTTGCACCTCCTATGAATGAATGATGGAAACTTAGTGATAGAGCATCTAAATGCCTTAAATATTGTGGTATGTCACTTGATTTCTGATGATATTAAATTGTAAATGAATATAAGTACATTAGTCTATTGTGTTCATTACCAGATTTAGGGGATAGCTTGTGTGGTGACTTTTGGTAGTAATGTAACCACATTGAAGTTTAATGATGTGGTTTCATCCTTGTTATCAAAAGAAATGAGAAGAATAACCATGGATATTCAGAGCATAGATGGCTTATCTGTAAGAGGATGTCTCCTTAATAGAAATAAAAAATAATTCCTCTTAGCAGATATTTATATCTAGGGGTAGATCTAAATCTCCAAGAAAATATTAAAGAAATGTTTAAATGTGGTAATGCTCAACATTACAAGAAGGATTATAGATTAAAAAATGTTGATAAAGGGGAGGAATCTGATGATTCTCGTTCCACAAAAGGGAAAGCCTCATCAAAGGAATGATGGGGTGTGTCCATGGTTTCTTCAAGCACACTTGTTGATCCTAATGTACGACTAATCAACTCACGTGATTCATTTCACATGATTCACCACAAGGAGTGGTTTTATGAATATGAAAGGTAGGTTAGAGGTGATGTTTTACTAGGAGATGACCCAACAACTATAATCATAGGATAAGGAATAATCAATTCGATGCTTGAGGATGGAAGGATTAGAACGCTCCTTGATGTTATAGACATTCAGAGGATGGCTAGAAACTTGATATTTGTAAGCAAGATGAATGATGTGGGTGTAAAGACTGTTTTTGAAAAGGAAACATACAAGATGGTTTGAGGAGAGTGGTGTTTCTAAAAGGATTTTGGACTAGAACTTTGTACCAGCTATTGGGAAGTATTGTCAATCACGGGTGTACTAGTTCTGCTATTCATGAGGGTGTAAATAAATAAGACAAAACCCCTATTATCTGTAAGGAAAATATAGTGTTATGGCATCAAGGATTGAGTCATACTAGAGAGATGGGATTTCGAGCATTACATGATAAAGGTATGGTTGAAGGTATGTCTGATTGCATTATATATCTCGATTTATATGAAAATTGTATATATGGTAAACATAATCAAGTGTAAGATTTTCATAATGTGATACAAGAGCAAGGGAACTTTAGAGTTAGTACATAGTGATGTGTTTGTGCCTCTGTATATTTCCTCATTAGTTAAATTTGTGTAATATGTTTCATTCATACATGAATTCTCAAGGAACACATGGATTTATTTCCTTCGGAAGAAACTTGATGTTTTTGGTAACTTTAAAGAGTCTAAGACACTTGTGGAGAATTAAACAGAGAAGAAATTTAAGGTATTAAGGATAAACATTGTTGGACAATTTTATGGGAATGAGTTTTGAGGAATTATGGAAGGAGTGTGGTGTAGCAAGGCAAAAGAATACTCCATTGACACCTCAATAAAATGGTATAGTGGAAAGGATGAATAGGACATTGATGTAAAAAGACAAAGAGCATGCTCATTGGTGTCAGTTTAGGACAAAATTTTTGGGCAAAGGTAGTGGATATTTCGTGTTACCTGGTAAATCTATCACCCTCATTAACATTAGTTAACAAGACTCTACATGAGGCATGGACTAGTAAGAAACTCTCTCTTAAACATCTTAGCGCTTTTTATTGTGATATTTATGCAAATGTTCCAAAGGAAAATAGGAGTGATTTGAACAATAAAGTTCAAAAGTGTATCTTTATTAGATATCAAGATGGGATAAAATGTTATAAACATTGGAACTTAGAAACTAAGAAGGTTATTTATAGTTCAGATGTTGTATTTAAAGAGATCAAAAATGTTGCCAAATAGAAAGCCCTACCAAGGGAAAATAACTAAAGAAAATAGAGTTTGATTTGAAGAATGATGAATTTGACTCAACAAAAGATCAAAAATCAAAAGAAGAAGAACCTCGTACTCTAGTATTGAGGAGACTGGATCGGGAAACGAGGTAGCTAGAAAGGTACACTCTACCTTATTTTCATTCTAGTTTTTCTTTGTCTATTACTGATGATGATCCAAAAACTATTAAGGAGGAATTGGATTAATAAGATAACAAGCATTGGAAGAAGGGTATGGTTGAAGAAATAGTGGCCTTGGACAATAATGAGGCTTGGGATCACCTTCGGATATGGTTGGGTTACTAATTGGAAGAAAGGTCATTGGTAGCAAATAGGTGTTTGAGAAAAAGTTGAACGGAGAAGGTAAAGTGGAGAAATACAAATTAATGTGGCAATGTTTTAAACTTAATTTTTATTGTGATTGAGCCATATTATAAATTATAAACAATGATAAGTTATGTAGAGCATAGGTGAGAAGCCTTCATTTATGTACAAAAATGATTCATATCTCATAAATTGTTAGGTCCCTATATTACTATTATAGTCCCTTATTGTTGTTATTGTAATCCCCTTATTGTTATTATTGTACCCCTGTAACCCCCATATTGTTATTATTGTGCCCTTAAATTATTATTGTTAGGTCGGCTAGGATTACATTGTGGCCCAATGGACTCCTATATATAGAAAGAAGGTTTTTTTAATTTGTATCATCCAAGAACTGTTCATTCATGTAATGTATTGGAGGCTGCCCCCTCGAAGTGGCTTATTTATAAGGGGTTGATATCTCTTTTCTTCTATTTTTGGAGCTGGTTTCCCAACATTTGGTATCAGAGCTTTGGATTCTAGGTTTTCGCTGCTCCAAATAGGTCATCTTGGAATTTTCGCTATAACTTTTTTTCTACGAAGGTTCAGAAGCTAAAATTTTTAGACTGCGAAGTTGAAAAATCCTGAGGAACATCGTCGCAAAATTTAAGAGTTTGGTTCGCACTATTTTCGGAGATATGATCTATGGAAGTTAGGTCTTTTTGCAGGCTCCTAAATTTCACTTAAAAAGGTCATCGCGGAATTTTCACTATAAAGTTTTTTCCACAAAGGTTCAAAAGCTAAAAATTTTAGAGCACGAAACTGAAATCCTGAGGAACATCGTTGCAAAATTTCAGAGCTTATTTCGTAATATTTTTGGAGATATGATATGTGGAAGTTAGGTCTTTTTCAGGCTCCTGAATTTCATCTCAAAGAGGTGATCGTGGGAAAATATTCATATCTCTCTCTCTGAGCATTGGATTGGAATTTTGTAAAAAGTGACTGGAAGTACATGGAATATAGTTTCCTGTTTGTAAATTTCAGAACCAAAATAACAAACAGTGACACATGGAAAGCCATACAAGTTCGCTCTACTGAACGAATCCATAATTAGGTCATTGTGGGAGATTGGAAATAACTTTGTCTTGAAGAATCCAAATCAATTCAGACCTATGGAAATTGAAAGAAGAATCAAGGGGGCTATGTCAGGGCCAAATTTCAGATATTGAAGATCTGAAATCACAGAGATAATTCAGTTTCAATATTGAGCTCCAAATCAAGAAAAAGGTGTGTATTTTTTTTTCAAATTGCATAAGTCTTGTTTGAAAAATAAGTTTTAAGTGATTCCAAAGGCCTATTGAGCATAGATATCAGTATTGGGTTCTAAAATTCCTCCTAAAAAGAATTCAACACCCATTAAGCCCTCAGATTACTCTACTATGACTCGTGAAGATGAGTAATTGCAACATGCTCTATCAAAATTACAAGAGCAAGTGCACCAAAATTCGCTCTCGTAAAGATAAACAAAAAATGAAATGGATGCTTTGAAGAAAATCATGGAAGCTAAGAAGGATGGTTTGAAGAAAGGAATGGAAGCTATGATGGATGGTTTGAAGAATGGTATGGAAGATAAAATGGATGGTATGGAAGAAAAGTGGAAGGTTTGAAGGAAGACATGGAAGGTTTGAAGGAAGGTTTGTCAAAGTTGATACAAGAAATGATTCCTAATGGCGAAAAGATAGTAGATGAAAATCATGATGAGAAAAAAATAAATGTTAATCGTGATTTCATAAACTCTAATGTTGGATTAAAGAACCACCATATTCCAAAGAAGGATATGAGGAAGTTTGATGGCAAGGATCCCGTAACATGGATACTACAGATGGAGCAATATTTTGATCTCAATAATGTGCAAAACACACAAAAGGTATGCATTGCAACTTTACATTTAGAACAAAATATATTTGTATGGTATCATGGCTTTCTCCCGTAAAAAAATTGTCACTTGGTCAATTTTTACGAGGAAATGATGTATGACATTATGAGGATACAAAGAGCAACACCTTCTTTAGCCAATTGATAAATCTCAAGCAAAAAGGTTTAGTGGGGCAGCACATTGAGGACTAGGTCCCTATATTACTAGTATAGTCCCTTATTGTTGTTAGTGTAACCCCCTTATTGTTATTATTGTACCCTTGTAACCCCCATATTGTTATTATTGTGCCCTTAAATTTTTATTGTTAGGTCGGCTAGGATTACATTGTGGTCCCATGGACTCCTATATATAGAAAAGAGGTTTTGTAATTTGAATCATCCAAGAATTTTTCATTCATGTAATGTATTGGAGGTTTCCTCCTCGAAGTGGCTTATTTCTAAGGCGTTGATATCTCTTTTCTTCTCTTTTTGGAGCTGGTTTCACAACATTTGGTATTAGAGATTTAAGATTCTAGGGTTTTGCTGCTCCAAACAGGTCATCGTGGCATTTTCACTGTATCTTTGTTTCTACGAAGGTTTAGAATCTGGAATTTTAAAAGTGCAAAGCCAAAATCCTGAGGAATATCAACGCAAAATTTCAGAGCTTGGTTCGAAATATTTTCAAAGATATGATCTGTGCAAGTTAGGTCATTTTGCAAGCTCCTAAATTTAACCTAAACAGCTCATCGTGGTATTTTCGTAATAAATTTTTTTATACGAAGGTTCAGAAGCTGAAATTTGTAGAGTGCGAAGTTGCAATCCTGAGGAACATCGTCGCAAAATTTCAGATATTGGTTCACAATATTTTCGGAGATATGATCTGTGGAAGTTAGGGATTTTTGAGGCTTCTGAATTTCATCTCAAAGAGGTGATCATGGGAAAATCTTCATAGCTCTCTCTTTGAGCATCGGATTAGAATGCTGTAAAAAGTGGCCATAAGTACATGAACTGTAGTTTTTGTTTTATCAATTTCAGAGCCAAATGAGGAAACAATGACACGTGGAAAGTCGTACAAGTTCACTCTACTGAACCAATCCAAAATTGGGTCATTGTGGGAGATTGGACATAACTTTTCCTTGAAGAATCCAAATCAGATCAGACCTATGGCATTTGAAAGAAGCTTCAAAGGGCTACTACAAGGATGAATTTTAGATATTGAGGATATGCAATTATAGAGATAATTCAATTTCAATATCGAGCTCCTGAAAAGCAAGTAAAAGGTTTCTATTTTTTTTTATTTTTTTTTCCGAATTGCATAAGTCTTGTTTGAAGAATCAATTTAAATTGATTCCAAGGGCATATTGTAGAATAGATATCAGTATTGGATTCTAAAATGGCCCCTAAAAAGAATTCAACACCCATTAAGCCTATAGAAATCTCTACTATGACTCATGAAGACGAAGAATGGCAACATGACATATCAAAATTACAAGAGCAAGTGCAACAAATTTCGTTCTCGTAAAGAGAAACAAAAATGACATGGAAGTTTTGAAGAAAGGCGTGGAAACTAAGATGGATGGTTTGAAGAAAGGTGTGGAATCTAAGATGGATGGTTTGAAGAATGGCATAGATGGCATGGAATCTAAGATAGATAGCATGGAAGTTGGCATGGAATCTAAGATGGATGACATGGAAGCTAAGATCGATGAGAAAATGGAAAACATGAAGAATGATCTAAAAGCAGACATGGAAGGTTTGACAAAGTTTATATAAGAAATGTTTCCTAATGGTGAAATATAGTAGAGGAAACTGATGATGAGAACAAAATAAATGTTAATCGTGATTTCATAAAATCTAATGTTGGCGGGAAGAACCACCATATTCCAAAAATGGATATGAGGAAGTTTGATGAAAAGGATCCTGTAACATGGAAACTACAGATGGAGCAATATTTTGATCTCCATAATGTGCAAAAAACACAAAAGGTACGCATTTCAACTTTACATTTATAACAAAATACATTTGTATGGTATCGATGGCTTTGCTCCCGTAAAAAAATTGTCACTTGGTCAATTTTTACGGAGGAAATGACAACACATTATGAGGATACAAAGAGCAACACCTTCTTTAGCCAATTGATAAATCTCAAACAAAAGGGTTTAACGGGGGAGCACATTGAGGACTTCCAAAAATTGAATATAAGGGTAACTGATATTCCAGAGGAACACAGATTGATCTCTTCATAGGTACTTTAAAGGATAACATCCAACATGAAGTTCGTGTTTTGGAACCTGATTCATTGGAGAAGGCATTCAAGTTGGAAAGAAAAATTGAATGTAAAATTATGGAGACAAGGAAGCCTACCACTCACTTCTATAAAGAGGGAAGTGTTGCTACTCCTAGATGTCCACAACCTACAAGGTTGACACCACAACAATTGGAAGAAAAAAAGAGCAAAAGGGCTTTGCTACAGTTGTGATAGTAAATACACTAAAGGTCATAAGTGTGCTGAGAATAAATTATATTACATAGATTGTGAAGAGGAAGAAGAAAATGAACAAGAAGAGGATATACACCAGGAACCAACCCAAGAAGAGGAAGAAATGAGTCCGACCATATCGTGTAATGCATTGTCAGGAATTACCACTCCTCAAACTCTTAAGATAGAAGGACATATCAAGAAGAAAAAGGTAATAGTGTTGATTGATTCAGGTAGTACCCATAATTTTATTCATTGTAAGGTACCAAGGAATTGAATTATTTCCTATACCCAGCACCAGAATGTTAAGTGATGGTTGCAAATGGAGGAACTATAAATTGCTCTAGAAAATGCCATAATATCAAGCTAACCATGGGGGAATATGTATTGACTAGTCCAATGCTTTCCATTCCTATGGGAGGTGTTGATTTTGTACTAGGAGTACAATGGTTACAATCTTTGGGGACGGTAGCTTTTAATTTTCAAGAACTTTTCTTGAAATTTTTTTCAGAAGGAAAGGAAGTCGAATTACGGGGTATTGCGGGGAAGCCAGGAAGGATAATAAGTTCTAATGTCATGACAAAGCTTCTAAAGAAAGAACAACGAGGCGTAATTGCACAATTATGCTCACTAGAAGTTCCAACATCAAAATCATCTATTTCTGCAGATCTCCAAAAAGTCTTGAACAATCATTCCAAGGTGTTTGAAACTCCCAAAGGACTCCCACCTATTCATGATCATGATCATGCTATTCATTTGATTCCAGGAAGTGTTCCTCCAAACATCAGGCCTTATAGATATCCTTATTTCCAAAAGAGCGAAATTGAACGTATGATTGCAGAAATGTTAGAGGCGGGTATAATTCAACCTAGTCAAAGTTCTTTCTCTGCTCCTGTGGTATTGGTACACAAGAAGGATGGATCATGGCGAATGTGTCCGGATTATAGGGAGCTCAATAAGCTCACCATTAAAGATAAATTTCCCATTCCGGTGATTGATTAATTATTGGATGAATTACATGGAGCAATTTCTTTTACCAAGTTGGATCTTCGTTCAGGATATCATCAAATTAGAATGAAGACTGAAGATATTCCAAAAACAGCATTTCAACTCATGAGGGTCATTATGAATTTTTTGGTCATGCCTTTTGGCCTTACCAATGCACCTTCTACATTTCAAGGGTTGATGAATTCCATTTTCAAACCCTTCCTTAGAAAATTTGTGCTAGTATTTTTTGATGATATACTAATCTACAGCAGGTCTTGGAAGGATCATGTTGAACATGTTGACAGGGTGCTCAAATATTGCAGGAGAAACAATTATATGCAAAAACATCCAAATGTTTCTTTGGAGTACAAGAGGTGGAATATCTGGGTCATATTGTATCTCACGAGGGTGTTAAGGTAGACCCTAACAAAATTAAAGCCATTAAGGAATGGAAAGTCCCCACAACTATAAATCAATTGCGAGGATTTATCGGTTTAACAAGGTATTATCGCAAGTTTGTTAAGAATTATGGGAGAATAGCAGCACCTCTAACAACATTATTTAAGAAAGATGCATTTTCATGGACTCCTGAAGCAACTAAGGCCTTTGAACATCTTAAAGAGGCATTGTGCCTAGCACCGGTCTTAGCTACGCCAGACTTCACAAAAACCTTTATTGTGGAATGTGATGCCTCAGGAAATGGAATTGGTGCAGTTTTAATGCAGGAAGGAAGACCCATTGCTTTTGAAAGTCATCTAATCAAAGGAAATTATTTACAGAAACCTATTTATGAGAAGGAAATGTTATCAATACTGCATGCACTAAAGAAATGGCGAACTTACCTAATGGGAAGACACTTCAAGGTAAAAACTGATCATGATAGTCTTAAACACTTTTTGGAACAAAGACTATCTTCAGAAGAGTAGCAAAAATGGGTCACAAAGATGTTGGGTTGTGACTTTGAAATAATCTACAAAAAAGGAAAGCTTAATGTTGTTGCAGATGCACTCTCAAGAAAGAATGAAGAGGTGGAAGCATTGCTTTGTGCCATTTCTATTATCCAACCAGATTGGATAACCGAAGCAAGGGATGAATGGAGGAAGGACGAAGAAGTGTGGACACTCATTCAAAATTTGCAGCAAGATCCTAGTACATCCGATACATTTAGTTGGAAAAATGATTCCTTATGGTACAAAGATCGCTTATATCTTTGTAAGAATTCCCAACTAAAACAAAAGATTCTTTTGGAATTGCACACTTCTCCTTTAGGATGACACTCAAGATTTTTAAAAACTTACCACAGGGTGAAGAAAGAATTTTTTTGGGATGGCCTTAAATCTGATATTCAAAAGTTTGTGGTGGAATGTTTGGTTTGCCAACAGAATAAAGTTGAGACAATTAAGACCCCTGGTCTTCTACAACCTTTATCCATTCCAAGTCAACCTTGGGAGGAGATTTCAATGGATTTTATCACATGTTTACCTTATCAGAGTCCTCAATGCAGACATGCTGACAAGATTTTTCCGCATGTTTCGCAAGGGCTGATGTGTGAGAACGATTGTGCATAATGTCTGAAGCATGCTCCTGGATTCTATGTTTAATGGACCGACCTGTTTCTCCAATATAGGGAATACCACAGGAACAAGGAATCATGTAAACATCATTCATGTCCTTAGGGTCGATTGGGTCCGTGACAGACCTGAGAGAATTTCTAGTAGTACAGAGAGGTTTGAATGAGGAGGAGACATTATTCCTTCTAAGGACATGGGAAATTTTGTCCGTGGTCCCTTCACTAGTACATTTGGGGGAAATTCTGACACTTGGTTCCGACACTTTTGACCAAATGTCGAAAATTTTCCCAAATTTTTTCAATCCCGCTCGAAACCGTCACTATATCGACATTTAGAGAAAAGTGTCGCAATACCGACACTTAGACAAAGTGTCGCAATTGCGACGTTTGGAGGAAGACGTCGCAATTGCGACACTATTCCCCAAAGCGTCGCTATTGCGACGGGGCTGCCTGGACGTCGCAATTGCGATTAATAATGCCTTAAGTGTCGACCAAGGACAGCTTGGAAGCAAAATGCCGCAATAGCGATGCTTTGGCCGCCATCTAAGATAACGACACTTATATGCAATAAACGACACTTATATGCCTTTGCAAAATGGCCTACGACAGAGCAAATAATGCGGAGGAGTGGGGCTTCATGGAGGCACCTTTGTGATTGCGCATAATTTGGAGAGAAAATAGTAATAATGAGAGAGGCTTCTTTAATTGCATCTTTGATTTGTGAAGGTATGGATTGTCCAGCCTGCAATTCTATGATGTCGAGAAAGACTCGTAATCCTCTGGAAACAAGACTGTTGTGAAGATTCCTGGCGAAGAAACAGACATCGGGTTCACGAATGTTGATGAACACATCGTAGTCCAGTGAAGAAGGCACCAAGGAGGGTATTCTCAGTGAATGAGGGATGTTGAAATATTAATTTCAACTACCCTGTCCTCTAGCCACTTTCTAAATCTGTTTGAATGGCTCTATCAAATAGCTGCTTTCTAAAACTGATGAGCAGTCAATTTTGGTTTTGAAATCACAGTCCCTGCACACTTAAAAATATAGCATTGTATTGTTTTGGAAACAGAGAAATTTAATAGTAAACACGGGATATTTTAATTCAGAAGAACGTGGTCCCACAGACCATAGACCAAATCATCCATCCACGTGGAAGTAGGCGATTCGATCACGTTATTTTTTGGCCCGTCTGCATTGTGGAATTTTGGACCCGAAACATTATAGGGCGGAATTAATTTGATTTTTGCATCACAATTTTCCTCCGTACGCAAAGCCAAAAAACGAACCTGAATTTTTATATGGCGTATTCTATGAAGTTTTCGTGTCACAAATTAGGGTGACATCAGCAGGCTATTTTGGAATGAGAATTTTTGATTGAAATCGAGTTTATTTTTTTTGAAGTCTGGATGTATGATATAGTTTTATTAATATTTTTTTATAAGTTTTGTTTCACCGCCCAATAGTTATTTAAACCATTGGCTCATATATAACATATGCGCAAATATTTCACTTTGGGCATTTGCAATGTGGGCCCCGAATACTTTAAATAGGTTTGGTTTAATAGTTTTTTGTTTTTTTATTATATGTAATAGCATGTGTTTTAAAATAGCCCGAAGGCTATTGTAAAAGGAAAATCACTCCCGCACAAGCAGTATACCTTGGGTGCATGATTTTATAACCATTTGTGTAAAAGGGAAATGAAATTGACTATGGTTGAGACCATAGGTTGAGCCTTTGACAAGAAGCTCCCAATAATACTCAGCACTATTTCGATAAAATAAATAAATAAATAAATAGAAATAAATAGAAATAAAATAAAATAAAGATAAAATTAAAAATACAAATAAAATAAAATTTTTAATTAAAACATAAAAATAAAATAAATAAATAAATAGAAATTAAAATAAATAAAGATTAAAATAAATAAATAAATAAATAAAAATTAAATTAAATAATATTAAATTAATAATTATTATTTTATTAAAAATAAAATCCAATATTCCATATCGTCACAAACGAACAAAATATTCAGCTCCTTCATTTATTACACATTTTACCCCTCCTATAGCACAAAATGATTCACATCTCCTCCTTCCGACGTTCCCTTGCACCCCCGATGCAATTGTTTGTTTATAAGATTATATGATACATGTGAGATAAAGGTTTATTATTTATCATATATAAATAAATTTTATCAATATTGTACATTTACACTTTTATGAGTTGATGTTATAAGTAAATTCATAAATATCTCTTTTTAATCCTCATTTACTTCCATGAATATGTTTGGAAATGAAATTTCAATAGATTAATTTTTCCTAACCTATGTATCATCAATATTGTACATTTACATTCTTAATTATGAGGTGATGTTATAGGTAAATCCATGAATATCTCTCCTTTTAATCTTCATTTTACTCCATGAATATGTTTGTAAATGAAATTTCAATAGATTAATTTTTCATTATATGTTTTTTTTTCACGAGTGGAAAGCTCACGGAAACCCAAGGCATTTCCCACTGATGGTACGCACTTGAAACCGTTCATTGACTCGGGCCTAACCCCAAAGGATCAAGACCGAACCCGTGACCTCCCCTCAACGGGCAGCTACTAATGCATTGGCTCACTACCGCTTGAGCTAACCCTTGGGGCTATTGCTATTAGATGTTTTACGAAGATATGGTAAGGAATTCTCTCTTGTTCTTCTTAGAAATAATTATATATAATTTTTTTTTTTTCAAAATAGATTAAAAAAAATTATATGAGAAAAATTATTAATTCATCAATATGTGTGTGTTGTGAGGAATAATTTCATAGTTCAACTTAATGGTTCATTATATAATCATGTGAGCATCACCAATGATATATCTTAAAAAGCAACTGAAAAGCCATGTGTACAAAATCGATGTATACTCTAGAGAGTGGTTCTCATATCACTATGTAAATTTTTATATGCTACTTCAACAAAATTATAAGATAAACTGTAATACACATCATATATGCACCATAACAATTGGTGCAAGGTAAAACCCACCTGCCACACCTTTGTACTCGATCCAATTTTCTCTGTCAACTCTTCTAGCTATGGGAGTTTTCTCCAAGGATCATAATATCCCCAAGGCCTATGCCATGCCTTCTCGCATGCAGAACTTATTCACTTGATGGTTCTAAACCATACTATAAGTCCCCACGTTCTATGGTCTAATCCCCATCATACCTATCAACATTCAACCGCTCTTTACACACCCCGAATATTATAATGACTAGCCTACTCTCATTAATATATACCCCAATAAATACAAGCCACTTAGGAATTAAACCCCAAAACCTTGGGCTCACTCATTTTACATATTCAAATTGATATTTGAATGTATCAACTGCTCGACCCTCTCGTATTTCAACCGTGATGTTTAATGTATGTCGACCTTGTCAATTCGAACTCCGTCACTTGGTTTCAACCAAACACATGGCCATTCACATAATTATATAGTCCTCCTTATTATAATCTCCGCCAATCGTCAAAGATCATAACAAATCTCGACTTTGGTCTATAACTCAACGGTCATACATAAACCATTCTTGGCTCCACAGTAATTTACCTCTCAATCCGATGGTCGATGGAGCATCATGCCGATTTGGAGGATCCAACGGACACAACGAAATCTCACATAACGAACACGCCCAAGGGTTAATCTGCAATGAGAATGGTTTTATAATCCCACCCTCGGCCACGTGTCTCACGGAGACATATGTCGCGTCCTTTTCACCAATTCTGCTTACCACCTCCAAACTTGCGCGATATCGCCGATTTTCCAAACGGTGGTTTTACTGTGCACTTCGGTCACGGTTCTGCCTCTTATCTTCCAGGTTCCATCGAGCTTTCTTTTATTGTACTCTGCCTCCGCTCCTTTGACTCGCATCTTCCTGTACTAGTTTTTTTTTCTTCAATTAAGGACTCGCACTCCATGAGGTTCCTTCACACGCCAGTTCTATGTACGTGGTAGCACCAATCGAACCTTGAATCGAAGGCTCGAGCACAATTCTCTATTACACTGTGGGGAGATCCATAATTTGGACCTGTGGACCCTCTCTACCATGGAATTTCCCACTGTATTACATGAGTCTCGACCACAACATTCCCATACCACTGTCCAATGCCACACCGTCCACTATCATGGTGCTTAACACGGGTTATCACATAACTTTATTTGTCCGTAAATTATTACACCGATTTAAACTAATATCCAATGGGTTCGGGAAAGGCTAGAACCTCTCGCACAGAGGCTAGCAATTCAGGAAAGGACTCGGTTCCTCTTTCAACATACAGGACCCCATTAAACCACAATTATCGAGTATGTATACTAGACTACTATACAGTTGATTATCGGGACACAGAAACCATTCACGCCATAATTAACTCAACAAATGCACAATACCATTGAAATAATTCTACATTTATGCAGTGAAGTACTTACAACTTTGGCTCGACCATATCTTCGAATTACTTGGCCCTTCTCCTCTACTATGTCTCTACGATAGTCCTACGCAGCCTATGCGGTTCTCTATGCAGGTCTGCCTTATTATGCCTATAAGGCTTATTTTTATACAAACCCTAAATCGACTCAACTCCTCTAACGCTCAAAACTCTTCATATCTCTAACTCTGAGACTAACCCTCTGACAGACAAAGACAAACTCCTAAAATTAGCTTAACTTCTGAAACTGACTATCTCTCCAGGTGCCCATTAATCATTCGGGAAGTTAGATTTTCTTCTCTAATTAACTAAAAATAACTCAACTATGAATAAATACATGGGGAAATAAAACATGAGACCCCCCTTTACATTTATTTATGGAAAAAGGTTGTTTTGAGCCTAATGCCCCTGCATCAACAATTGCCATACAACTAATTTGTTTTAGGATACATGTGGCATTCTAGGGGTAAATTCCATATGATGTGTATATCAATCTATTAGGTGTTGGTAAGTTGTGAGTATCTAAGAAATGATAAGGAATATCCATACATCATGATCTTGTTTAAATGATTTGTTTAAAAAAAATCAACACAGTCAACCCTAAACAATGCTCATGATGTGGAATGTCATTGGCGAAACCAAAATGATGGTCACATGTCCCATTTCTATGGTAATGGTGATCATATATATGTTGTAGCGACACTTGATGAGTAATTAAATAAATCTAAGAGTGTGACTCATTGTGCCATATTTTTTAAAGCATGATTTGTTTTCCTAGTTTTTACTAATTTGTTAACATATTTTATTCATTTGGAAAGCTAATTAATGATGCTTTAAGTAATTAGGACCTAATGAGAGATCATCTTCACATCTTCACTGAAATATATTTGGTAATTGTAGTCACTATATGAACCGCACATGCATGCTACTGAAGAAAATTTGAAATATAAACTATAATACACATCTTATATTTGCCATAAAAATTGTCATACAACTTATGTACTTCCAGATACATATGAAATACTTCAGGTAAATGCCATATTATGTGTATACCAATATAGTAGGTGTTGGTAAGTTATGAGGATCTAAGAAATGATAGGGTTTCCACACATTAGTGCCTTGGTGAATTTTTTGCATAATTTTCTATTTGTTGTAATTTTGTTGCTTGCATTTGTTATAGATTTCAAATAATACAATTATCTACCAATTGTTCTTTATAAAGAAGAAGTACAATATGTAGTCACCTAAAAGTGAGCCATGTGAAAATATTGGTAACATGAGTAACCTGGTAAGCTGTAAATGAAAAGTGAATAACCTCCACTCACCAACAGGTGGCAGGTAGGGTTGGAATTTGGATTTCTCTTTACCCGTCACACAATTTTTTTTGACGTTTTGGTCATTATTTTTCTAGTAAATAAACGTTACGTTTAAAATTTTGCACTTCATTAATGACATTCTCGTAATAAATTGAACGCTCTTCCATTTTATTTGGATTTTGGAGTGTGATATATCTATGTCATGGAATTTTAATACCTAAAGTTTCAAGAGAAATAATTGATTCTTGTCAAACTAATATTTCCTCAATATATGCTATGATCTACTAAAAATTACTTCAAAAAGAAAGTAACCTTCCAATATAAAGAAAAAAACATGAACGAGCTTTCCCTAAATTGCAATAAATTTATGTTTATTATTAATATTGCATAATCTGTCTTATAAAAATTGCATAATCGGATTAAGAACAGATCCTCAGTGCATTTTTTATTGTTGTTGTGATTAAAATAATGAGCCAAAGAACGTTAAGGCACTCAGAGAAATCAATCTATGTATTATTTCTCACAAAATCATGTTGAGTAGTGGAGACTAAGCGCTAGATTTTTTTTTGTCCTCAATCTCTCTATTAATTATGTCTATGTAGTTATAAGAATAACAAGCCAAAGAAATCTCAGGCTTCCAGAGAAATTAGTCTCTGTGTGTAGAAATTAATGATTACTGTTGACTAAATGTTATACCATTTGAAATTGCTGAGCGAAATTAATCAAGCCATGATGTACCATTTGTCAGTATCTATTTTCTCATGTATGAAAGTTGATGTACCATTGAAAGTTTAATAATTCTATTGAAAGTGTAATAACTATAATAACTATATATATATATATATATATTAAATTTAATGATTAATAATAATTAAATTAAAATTCTTAAAAGACAAAATAAAAGCCTAATAATCACGAACTATTATGATAATTTAAAAATATAGAACTCAGGCTGAACATAGTTACAAAGATACCAAGAAAAGAAGAGTGCATGTGCATGATAACCTCTTTCTTGATAACCTATGAATGCCATTCTCAATGAAAACTCAAGACTCAACTGGATTGGATTGTGTATCAAAACAGTAGGAATGAATCAAAGTTCAATGAATGAATAACTTGATCGAGAAAATTTATAGGGAAAGGTAACTTGACTATCAAACTACTAAACCTCACTTCCATGATTAAAAAAACACCCCCACCTTCTCAGTGGTCCCATCATGGTCCACCTCTTGAAAAACAACCAACAAATATTATTTGTTATATATTTTTGCATGGCCATTGGACAATGATTTACTATGGTTTTCCTACTAAATTCCAATGGATGATTATTCAAAAATATTGAGAATTAGTTTAGTCTCAAGGCATAGCCAAGAGTCTTAATGGATAATTATAGATTACCTCTCCATTGGATGATTGTACATTTTTCATCTACTTTTTCACGTGAGTTTCAGTTGATGCTAGATCTTTGCCTTCTATTTCTTTAGTGAAGCTAAGAGTTAACTTAGATCTTACATTAATAACTATACTTGCATGAATATCCATGCTTTTATACTTCCCCATTGTGGTCAATGTTGATGTATGGCCTTGGCCCATTGATCTTACAATTAACTCACTATTCATATTCAATTTTCTCCAGTTCAGCCCAATAAAATAAGGAAAACAGAAAATGAAGTCTTGATTTTTCTTTCCAGTGCTCCTACATAATACAAATACTCCTAAAAACCAATTAATATATAAATTGTCATCATTCATGCTAAAACCAATTTGAATTTTTTTAATGAATCTGCTTACAATTAATAGATTACATTGCTCACAGAATAAGAGATAATTTAGAACTATGATTTCACAATAACAAATTACCCTAGCAGTTCAAACTTTGAACATACCTTATGAAATTAAAATATGGCAGGTTAATGAGCCAATCTAGTTTCCTCGGAGCCAATCTTGAGCTCGACCTAAGTCTGAATGCCTTGAGAGTGCGAGTGTAAGGAACTAGATGCCTAAAGCTTTTATTTTGTGCTTGTGTAATTCACTGTTTGACCATTAAGCCAAGCTACCAGCTATATTAACACTACTTCATGTTGGGGAAGATTGGCATTCTAATTTTTTAGTGCTATAGTCATACTTTTTCACTGCTTCACTAATCACAACCTTGGAAGTTTGCAGGGCAACGGGCTATATTCTTTCTTTGGTGTTTTATGTAAAAGAAAGGATTTGTGAACTTTGTGTAATAGGAAGGGGAAAACTAAATTGATTCTAATTTTAAAATATCAATAATGATAATTGGTAATTCCTTTATTAAATTTTTAATTTGGAGTGAGCCAAAAAATTAACTTTCCTTACTTTTTGAGTACAGCCTTGCAATTGCGAAGAGGACTATTGTTGCAAAATTATTGTTAAGTGGAAATTAAAGGGTGTAAGAACGTTTTTGAAAAAAATTCAAAAGTCAAAATTAAGTCTTCTATCCTTCCTAGCAGGTCACGGAAAACGGGAATCCGCAAATTCTAGTCGTCAAATACGTGAAAAATGCCTTATGACGGGCAAAATGGAGGACTAGTCCTATGCTGCTACATGAGTTAGGGTTTCATGTGGTAGCAGGGAACCTTGTATAGTTTTTCAAGGATAGGAAAGGAGAATATTGTCAGTTAATCATCACATGAAATTTCATCACCATTTGAAAATTGTGTCCTAATTTGAAACAAAAAGACTACCCAACTATTTCATTATTTAATTTAGATTGTGTAATACAAAAAAAAATCCTAGATAACTTAAATAATGTAAGCACTTTTGCAAAAATTTAGTGGGGAGAACCTTCAATTACATTTATTTTGAAGATCCACTTGCATTTTAAGCCATTTTAAGTAGTCTTTCATGGCTATTCTAGTAAAAATTTCAACCTCTTGTAGAAATTTGTTTGTCACTTGTATTAGAAATGAAAAAATCAAATGTATATAAAAATGATTTGAAATGAAAAAATCAAATGCGCGCTACATAAAAATGATTTTATTAAAAACTACATCATAAAAATGATTTTATTAAAAACTGCATTAACATCTGATATCACGCGCGCATTCACCCTCAGCTCTTGCAGAACAGCATTCGCCCTCAGCTCTTGCAGAATAGCGCCATTCGCCCTCATCATTCGCCCTCAACTCTTGCAGAACAGCATTCACCCTCAGCTCTTGCAAAATGTTAAGTTATTATTGCAGTCCCTTCCTCCTATAGTAGGTTTGACTCTATTTGGGTTTTTTTGGTCAATTCCACTGGATTGTGTTAGGCTATAGGGTTCTCTCTAGATGTCTTCCAATGTTCTTTCGGATGAGTTTCAAAGAGGATGTGTAAGATGTGTTTGTGCTTGCATGAATTTGACTCCACCAGTTTCATGAAGTTTAAGCTATGGATTTTAGTTCGACAAACTCATCCATCTCAACACCCAATAACGAATTGCCCTTGGTCTGATCTATATTGAAGGTGAAGTGCAAAGTGGTAGAGAATGGGAGATCGAAATTCATCAACTTTATCACAAGGGTAGTACTCCAGATCGAAAGTGATGAGCTTTAGTTCTCCAGATTTGGGGATTTTCTGATGACATACCAAAGGTCACATCCATACAACCATATCAAGTTCAATGTTGAGATCATTCTCATATAGATATACGTCACTGATATATAGGGTTAATATCATCATCACTATCCATGGAAACCGAATGGTTACAAAATCTGTGATTGTGGTTGGCTCATTTATAATTATTACCCATTTACAATAGAGCACAGAAACACTAAATATGGCTCGAGCAGAGCCTTTACAACAGGCAATGGAATTGCAGCTGCTTCATCAATAATCAATAGCTCCACTTGAGAAAACTTTTCATAATCTTGGGGCTGGATATACTGCAGAGCAAACAATTGTAGTTATCATTCGTGCTACAATATATTAATATAATTTTTACATTGAATTGAAGAAAGGGAAACAAGCAAATGCTAGCCATCATACAATGCTTTGACATAAGAGTTTTGAGTGACATACTTGAAAAAAGAACTCATCCACTGATATTTATAATCATTTGAGTTATTCAAGTTAAACTCAAAGTCAAGAATCAAGATTCAATACCCTCTATTATCTTCATCACCCAATACAAGATTTAAATTTTTCCCAAAGAAACGCTTATTAAATTGGCAGCCATTATTTCTTCCTGCTTTAAAAACCCTACATTTAAATGAAAACAAGCATTGCATTTCAACTACAAAAATCTATTAGTGTTCAAGTGTACATGTGTGCATCACTTGTGTAGGGTATTCCTTTTCCACTTTCACATTATCCAAGAATGTGTGCAGTATAGTTCATATTTTTTGTGATTTAGATTATCTTGAAAAGGAAAGGTAAATTATTTCCCATGGAAAAAGAAGGTTTTCCCTTTTTACTACTGGAAATGGTACAACACAGTTCCATTTCTACCCGAAACTCCTATGAAATAGGAACCAAATAAAGGCCATGTCCTCAATGGACATCATTTGGCTTTGAAAATGGCCATTGCACCGCGTTGTTTCTTATATTACATCACGATAGTTTCTTAGGTCATTTCTTGTTTCTTGAGATGAAAAACAACCAAAGAAATTGTGAAGATCCTTTCAAGAAATAAATGACCATTTCTCAATCATATCTCAACTATTTTTTATTTTATTCAATGGTTGCTTACTTTGAGAGAAATTTGACACTTTTATAAGGAATATAACACAAAAACACAAAATGGGAAGGAATTGATGAGGTATATGACCTTTAGTTGTTGTCAATTAAGAATTGATAATACACGATGCATGTTCTGTACTACAAACTAGATTCCTTCCTGGAGTTAGGACATAGAGTATTGAATCAAAGTTGTAGTTTCTAACTTCTTGTATTGGTTCATCAATCTTGAAATTCAAACATTGCATGTCTTCATTGCTTCATGTTTGAATAATTTGCATCATATCGTACAATAGGAAATTAGGAATTGTGATTATTATTACTTTATGGATATGTTAAGTTACTTTTAAGTTTGCATGGTTTAGTGTGAAATTATTCTAGTGTGCCCCTAGGCCCAGGTGAAGGAATGCCAAGGACTGAGAACCCTAGTTTTTAAATGGTATTGTTTCTTATACCCAAAAAACCCTCAACATCACTTATTAGTTCTTAACAATAGTGTTGTAAACAATTTGAGAATTGATATAGCAAAATCTCGCACTTCTCAAGATAAAGTCCTAAAGCTAAAGTGTGATACCATGTGTAATTCAATAGCCCCATTGTCACCTCACAAACCTCTTTTCACTTCGGGCTAGCTCTCCTCCAACTCAAGGGGGGTTCTCCCTAGTAGATGTTAGGGATCTAATGGCCCAACCAAACCAAGTCAAGAGCCCCCTAACTCTCTATATTTACTACTATCAATCAAAATATTGAACAATAGGGTCAGACATGCATCCTGAAGATAAAATTGCCAGGGTATTTTTGGGTAATTTCAAAGGGAAAGTCCCAAAACACATATAATCAAGGAATTATAACGTGATTTCAAACATTAAATATCAACAAAATCGTTTAAAGGATATTGAAAGGAAAAAGGTGATGGAAGATAGAAAGTGCCTTACTTAAATGCTTTAAGGATTTTTCAATAGTTACTCCAAAAGCTTCACTTCAAGGCCCTTCAAGAACGTCTCCAACAATGCTATACCATCAGCTTCAACAATGTTGCTCCAAAAATGTCCTCAAGGTCTTCACAACAAGTTTACTAGAAGTTGCTCCAACAATATATTCAATAAGGTCTTCATTGTCAACTCGTCTCTTGTTTGGGTGCCTTAATGTGCAATGACATGTTTCTAGGACTGAATTCAATGCAAGGAATATTTGAAACTCTAACTCTGTCTTCTGGTGTCTTATTAGAAATTATTTCACTTTTCATTTTGTGTTTTCAAGTTTTTACATTTATAATTTTATTGCAATGTGGTAGACTGATCAGGGTAGTACAGGAACAACCCCGAGACGGGATGATCGCGGAAAGAGGCCAGCGGAAGAACATGTAAAGTGCCAGCATTGCTCTATCTTCAGGTATTTTAGTTATTTACATAATTGAAATAATATTAATTTTATTCAAATATGCAGACACCTAGCCATGGTATGCCTGATGATTCCCTCTATGAGGAAGAGCTTTCTTCATCCCTATCTCCAGTGCTCTTGTTGCGAAAAAAGGCATGAAATGCAAGGTCGAAATTTGATACTTTGATAGACGCGCCTCAAACACCTGAAACAAAAGAGAGGATAAAACAA